>PVJX010007610.1:0-70084 GCA_004027295.1 Dolichotis patagonum
AGCTTGGAGTGAAGTAATTCAAGGCTTGAAGGAGAACAACCTCCAGCCCAGAGTGATGTATCCTGCAAAACTCTCTCTAGAAATTAATGGAGAAACAAGATGCTTCCATGACAAAGAGGAACTGAGAGAATTTGGAACCACCAAGCCAACTCTACAAAAAATACTGAAGGACATTTTAGAGAGAGAGAAAAAGAATATGAACATTTCAGGAACACTGGCAGAGAGGCCTCAGTGAACGGGGCAGATAGTGGAGTGGAACAGAAAAATAAACAACCAATGGTAGAAAAACAGAATAGCAGAAATAAGGAAGAGAGGATTGGCTGTAATCTCTAGTATAGATGGCCTTGAAATAGCAACAGAGAGAAACACAGGCAGAGTAGATCAGGAGATAGGGTCCATTGAGATGCTCTATATAGGGAGGCAGTGGGACCCAAAAGAAGCAGTACACCCTATGGGAGTGAAAGGGGAGGAATTGTCTAAAAAAGGAAGGCAGAGGATATTGTTAATTGGGTAACAAGATTTAAAATTTACATTATTCTCACCACTCTGCTTGGATGGATTACATGCTGCTCCAGTTTGTCTACTTACACTAGACTTGCCATGGTCAGCTATCCCAAAAATAAGAGGACATATTATGGTAATCATCCCTAATTTTCCTATCAACTTAATCTGAAGCCCTTTATAACTTATACTGTCTTATTATGACTGATCTTATTTGAATCTGGTTTGTTAGGTTGCTACTTTGTATTGACTGATTTTATTTAAATCTGTTATGATTGATAGCATCAAGTCTAAGAGTATAGGCAACTACACTGAAGATGACAAGGTTCACTAAGATATCCACTCTGGTTTGATTATTACTTGCTTTTGAAGTCTTATAATGTCTCCAATGCTTTGTTTTTATTAATGTTGTTATATACTGCTGAGACATCATGGTAACCATTGTAGATCACCTTGTATTGCGGTTATATATGACTTTCTTGCTTCATGCTTTTCTAGGAACTGTTTTGTTTTATCTTGCTTTGTTTTGTTTTTCCCTCTAATACAAAAAGGATAGATATACATGTAGAGACTCATGCATGTGTAGAGCTTATAAACAGTTTACGAGAACCAACTATATAACACATGTTGAAATCAAGAACTACTTTGAAGAAAAAGAGACACTACAGTACCCAGTGCTGATTCCATAATGTCATGATGTGTAATCCAGCAAAATTATCATTGTTTGTTCAAAGTGATTTTTAGCTTGTTTTGTTTTGTTTTGTTTTGTTTAAGTTCAACACACATGAAGGTATGGACAGCTGTTTTGAGGAGAATGAGAGACACTATGACAGCCATTCTGCTTCCCTAATGTCTGGTCTTGAAGACCTGAAATGCCCTCCTCATCCTGCTCAGATCAATTCCATACTAGGTTGTTTCATGTGAATTCCCTGTATGTGACAATATGGGCAACTATTTGGAAGAAAACAAGAGTCAATACGATAGAGAGCGAGTATCTCCAATTGTCTAGTTTTGGAATTTATGTCCCTCACATTGCTTTCTTGTGATCTGCTTTGTTCTGTTTTGCTGTGTTTAATTTTACCCTTTTGATATAATTGCATGCACATTTGAGTGGGTATGATGGATGACCATATTGCTGTTTTGTTTTTGTCAGATTGTGGAACAGAACTGATAACAGACTTACTGTTTGAATGTCTACTTTACATGTTTTAACTTTATAATTTGAACAACTATTTCCAAGAAGTCAGTATGTAATTTGTCAAGTAATAATCTCTTAGGGTTTTTTGTTGTTGTTCTTTTCCTTTTTTCCTTAGAATTCTCTATTGTTGCTACCTTTTATTCTGTTTTGATTTATTTTTCTTTCTTCTCTTTAAATAAAATAAAATTTAAAAAAAGAAATAATAAACAGATAGGGTGATGCCTATGATAATTAGCTTCAGTCAATCATCTCACTATATGTTTAAAATAAACATCAAGTTATAATCGAAAATGAACTATTATTTGTCAATTAAAAACAAAAACAAAACACATAGGCACTTCTCTTTCTCCTTACAAGGAATGTATTACTCACATCTGAGAGAAAAACAAGACACATGCATCTCTTTCACAAGACTGGACCACAGAATTACAACCAGAGAAACTCCATGCATTATTAACCCTTTACAGTAAAACACTGCTTTATCCTAGACTCATAAAGATGAAACATCACAGCTGTCCAAAGCCTGAAACACCATATCTCTACCATTCAAGAACAGTACCAAGAACTCCCCACAAAGAAAGACACGGACACACTCCTCATTGAGATGGTGGCTTTATACTCCCACAGTTTGCTAACTGTATCAAATAAACATAAATATGGTTCTGCTGAACATCATAGATGTGAAGCAAAACTTTTAGATTGTGTCTTTATAACAATTCTATCATCTATTTTCTGGACTTTAGTCTTAGTGCTCTCCACCCTAAAACAAGCCTCCCAAACATGATGAAAACATTCTAGACTGCTTTGCTATTATTCAATAAAATGCTACCTTCATCTGGTCTGTGTTACTTGTTGTCCATTTTTAAAGATGAATAAACATCTTGTTTGTGTTTTGGATGACTGCTGAGCACTTGGCAGCTGCCAGCATTGTTCTACACTCAGTAATTCTTACAACACCCTTGCCTGAGAGAACCCAGAGTATCAGGCACTAGCAGAAGGCAAAGGAAAAGAATGCTTGCTTGAAATACCCAGCAATGAGCTTTTGCTTTCTAATCCCTCCAGTTGTTTTTTATAAAGTATCAATTATGCTAATAATTAAACTTGACATTTCATGAGTGGAAGACTCCAAGAAATCAGACATTAATAATGGATGGTTTCAATACTTTTCCCAGTAATTCCCTGATTTCCAGTGGCTCCAACAAGACTCTGGTTCTATTGCTGCCTGAAAATGGTGCTGAGCTTAGGATCTAGGTTTTTGTCACTCATCAGTGTACCCACCTACCACTTCTATGTTGCAAGACATGGCAGGGATCTGGAAATACAAGGATTCTATAGCAGGTTCTCTTCTTCTGTTTCTAAGTTGTGAGCAAGTAGACAAAAAGTGTTAGCATGTTTTTAATGACCTTTAGTCTTTTGTGAGTTTTCAAATTCCATTATAGAAATTTCAGTGACTCAAAACTAGAGAGATCAGAATTAACAAACTAGTCATAGACTGATGTTATTAAATGACCTCTACTTTTGACCCTTTGCCCCAAAGCCAAACGTGAAAATCAAAAGTCTTCTTTCCTATAGGAAGAGCTGTTCTTCACATGTTTCCTTGGTCCCTGAAGAGGGTTGGATAGGGACCTCCAAAAGATAGATCTATGTCCTAAACTCTGTACCTTGTGAATGATCTTAGCTGGAAAAAAAATTCATTGCAGGTGCAATTACATTATGATTTCATGATGAGACCTGCTGGGTTCTCTGGTTGGTCTTAAATCTAGTGGCAATTTTCCTTAAAAAGAGACATTCACAGAAGGCCATATGAAGACAGAGGCATTGACTGTGTGTGATGGGACCACAAGCCAGGCAATGCTGACAACCATTAGAAGTAGAAAGGAGCCTCTGGAGGTGGTGTAGTTTTACCAGCAGCCTGACTTTACACCTCTGGATTCTATAACTAGGGGAGAATAATTTCTGCTGTTTTAAGCTGCCAAGTTTGACAATTCTCTGTGACAGCAGCCCCATAAACCCAAAATATCCCTGAGTCTTCTTTCCTGCAGGTGTCCTCACCCACATATTCATGATATTCGTGGCTGAAATATATAGTCAACCAAATTGAATGTTGAAATAATACATTTTATTTTTATGAATTTTAAGTCTTAGCTATGAAACCCTATGGTGGTAGAAAAATTATAACATAACACTCCAATTTCAAATTCAGAAAATGAATATCAGGCCACCATTCCTGATTTTTCAGGCTTTGATGGAGAGGATTCAGGCTGGAAGCAACATTCTGGTGGCCTCCATTGTAGGAAGGTTTTATCCCCTGAATGAAAAATCCTCCCTCTTCATGAAATAAATATGGTCACCTATTAAGTGCGTATTCCCATTTCTAACTCAGGTTTAACAGCAACATTTTACATTTTATTAGAAGAGACCACACAATTCACGAGGAAACTCAGGCTGTGCCCAGCACCAGGAGCCCTGGCTAGCAGATAGTGGACACCCTATAGATGCTTCATTAAACCCAGATGGATTACATCTTAATCTGCCTTCTGGAATTCTCCACACACGCTTTCCATGTTCTTCCTCTGTTATGTGAAGCTGCTATTTTTCCCTGCTAAATCAAGAGCTCTAAGACAAGCACACAGTGCAGTGAAAATTCAGAAGACAGTGACACCACTTTGTCTGTAGGGACAGAATTCTCTGAATTCACAGGCATCCGGCTTTTGTTTTGTGGTTCGTCCTGTATTCTGCTTGCGGTAAAGATGTGTGTGTGTGTGTGTGTACATGCAAACATGTCTGGTTTCATAAATCCCCATAACTCGTCACCTCTCCCCCAATCCAGAGCATCCTCTAGGGTCCTTCCCTCGTAGAAAGGAATGTAACCCTCCAGCGGATAAAACCTTCCGGGTGACTCTGACCACCTCATCTTCAGATGTTTCAAGGGTTTTGCCTGTCAGCAGGATATAAGATGATGCAGGAAATGAGGAAAGCAACAAACAGCAGGCAACATTTTTTTT
Organism: Dolichotis patagonum; assembly: GCA_004027295.1. Taxonomy (NCBI): domain Eukaryota; kingdom Metazoa; phylum Chordata; class Mammalia; order Rodentia; family Caviidae; genus Dolichotis; species Dolichotis patagonum. Next base: position 4,705 of record PVJX010007610.1, read on the forward strand.
CAGTTTATATTTTTTTATTTGTACATGTTTCTGATGCATAAATACAACATTCCTTGTGGCGAGTTGGTATATGGAAATGAAATTGCATTCTTTCTCTCCCCTAGCCCCTTCTTTTCATCTCTTAATCTCCTTCCCATATGATAAAGATCTAGCTCCCTACTTGTTATCATCTATATTTTACTTCACTCTATTTAAAAGTGGAGTTTCTCACTTAAGAGAATCCATGAGATATTGAGGCTTATGTGCCTGGTTTACTTCACTTAGCGTTACGGTCTCAAGGTGCGCCCAGTTAGCTACAAACAGCTCAGGTTTGTCCGTCTCTATGGCAGGGTCAGGCTGCACTGTGTAAAATACCATATTTTCCTTACTGATCCACCTGTTGATGGGCACTTAGGCCACTGCAAAAGTAAACATTCTGCTTCTGTCCTCTTGGTCTTGGGAGGCTTTCCTCTCTGGTGGCTGCAAACTACAAAGCAACTGTTTGACCTGAGCTGCTGCTTAAATCACTGGAGGTCTTTCAGCAAGACCAGAGCCTCTGGTAGTTTTCACACCTCCACTGGCTCTTCTGTGGGACGCTGCCCTCTGTATGTTGTGTTTCTGCTTGTTTCTTGTGCAGGTGCGCTCAGCGGTTAGAGTTACCATTCTGTAAACTCGAGCCCTTCCAATACCAGGAGCCAAGGCTTTCCAGCTATGGCTGGAATTCATAACTTAGGGTATTCAGGCATAGCAGCATACTTTTTATGCATGTTTATTTTTATATTGGTATTTGGCTCCTGAATTTCAAAGTAATTTTGCCAACTCCTAGGGAGAACTAGTTTGAGATTTCTTTTATTTTTTCTTTCCATCCTCTCTCTCTTTTGCTCTCCTTCTTTTTGTTCCTTCCTTTCCTTTCTTCCTCCCTTCCTTCCTTTTTTTCCTCTTTCTTTTTTCCTCCCCTTCTCTTTTGTCATTCTTAGATTTCATTCCATTATTTTTATCTCAAGATTTTCCTGAGTTTTCTTTAGTTCTTTTAAACTTGGAGAGTGCTCTGATTATCTTCGTATTTTTTTTAAATGGAGGCTGTAATGACAATGTGCCCTAGGAAGGAAACTGGCCTCTGGAGGGTGTACAAAATTTACACACCACACAACTTTCTACTTCAGAAATTAGTGCTGATCAGCTTACATGGAAATTTCTTCGTTCTGTCACTCCTATAGGTGAGCCAAGGCTCCCAAATCACATATGAGCATTGCAGCTTGAAAACAGGAAATGAGGGCTGTCTGGCCAGACCGTTAGGTTGTTTCACAGAAGGCTAATCTACATGTGCAATGGAAAGCACAAAGTGACTTTGACCCAAATCTTGGCTTCATAGCTTTAAAATGGCCTTGGCTCTCAGAGGAAGACAGAAATACACAGCCCAAGGAATCAAGCTGTGTTTGTGCAGGCTGGCTGTGATAAAATTAAAGCAAGTTTAGAGAAAAAACCAAAAATGCTCCATACTTTTAAATATGCAATAAATATTTATCAATTCAATTAAATAAATGAAGACATAAAAAGTAAATTTTACACACTTCCAGCTTTACAGAGGTGTAGCTGAATGAATAAAAATGGTATCTATTCATGCTGTGCAATGTGATGACTTGGTAGACACACATGTGAGATATTGATTATCGTAATCAAATCAGTCAGCACATTTATCACCACATATAGCACCAGTTGTGTGTATGTGCATGCATGTGTGTGTAGGACACTTATGCTCTCTTTTTATAAATTTTCAAGTAAACAATATAGTGCTACATATAGGTCTTATGCTATGCAATTATTCTAAATTTATTCATCACATATCTGAAAACTCGTACACTTTAACCAAAATCTACCCTTTCCCCTACCGCTAACCTTGGAAATCTCCATTTATTCCCTTTTTCTGCGAGCTCAACCTTTATACATGCTACATTTGTGAGACCGTGAGGTATTTGTCTTTCTTTTCCTGCCTCTTTTCACCCATCACAATGTCCTCTAGCTTCCTCCATTCTGCAGTGAATGACAGGGTCTCCTCTGTATGGCTGAACAATATTCCATGGCACGATATACATTTTACTTACCCATTCACAAAACCATGAACACATTTAAATTCTGAAAAGTGAAATGTTTGCCAATATCCTTTTTATTTAACAATAAAAATGTGCATTTAAAATATACATACAAAAATTTTTTTCAAGCTGTCTTCTTGAGTTTAAATATTTGCAGTATGCAAATGTAACCCTGACACAACCAAGAATCAGCATTTTATTGTAGCTACCAAAAAGAAACTTAAATTCAAAATGTGTTTATGAGCAGCATTGATTCTATGAAAGATTTTATGGGGCCAACAGATGTCACATAGCAACCTTTAAATTAGATCCCCGCCACTTCTCACACAAACCCAGTCCCAAGGATGGTTCACTCCCCTCTCCCCCCAGTCCATCACATACAGCACTCAAGTCTATTCCATGATCATTCAGGGAAAGAGCTGAGGTTTACTGTTTATTTTGATCATTCAGGGAAAGAGGTGGGGTTTACTGTTTATTTGTTTGTTTGCAGCACTGGGATTAAATCCAGGGGCTTTGCACTAAGCTGTAATCTTAGCCCCTTATTTTGAGACAGGGTCTTTCCAATTTGCTATTTTCCCCAGGCTGGGTTTCAACTTGTGACTTTCCTGCCTCAGCCTCTCAGGGTGCTGAGATTTCAGGCATGCACTGCCAAGACAGGCTTCTGATAGAACATCAGTGTGAAAGTGGGTCTCTCAGGGGAAGTCAGTGATGTGGGTTTCTAATTGCTGGGTTTTATAAGATGGAATAAGAAGCTTCAGCATAAGACCAGATTTCACAGCACATAGAATAGACATTAGAAATTTCATGATGGAAGAAAAAGAGGCTGGGTATTCATGTTAATTCGGGATATTAAGCAAAGCTTGTCCATAATTCTGATTCAGTTCAGAATTTCTGATTAAGACTGGGTTGTTTGTGAAAACCAGCAGGTGTTCAGTGATCTCTCCAAGGGCCCTCACCTCGGTACAGCCATGTGTGATCCCATGTCTGGAATCTCTGCAGGCCTTACTGGGTAATTCCACACTGAGGTAACTCAGTCCACAGCAACTGATCCTCCCTTGTACTCTCTCTGACCCCAAGTCTGCCTTCTTCTTCAGCTCCAAAAGGGCTTAATTCCTGCTTAATTTCTCTGACACAGTCACAGAAGAGTGGGCTGGTGTCCAACATGAGCTTCGGGCTTCCTTCTGTCAGTCAGAGTGAGTGTGACCACTGAGCCACAGGTCCAACAGCCACACCAGGACATGGGTATTTTGGGCTTTGGTGGTGATGAGGGAGAATGAGCAGTGAACTTTGAATTTGCTCTTTGGGGGCCTAGCAGAAGGGTGACTGCACCAACAAATTCTGCTCACAGGTGTGTATCATGGTCTCTTCTACTTCTCATTCACTTCTTACTGCTGCTACAAGAAATAGCTACAAACCTGGGGCTAACACACCACAAATTCATTAATATGCAGTTCGGGAGGCCAGAATCCCTCAATGAGTCTGCTTTACACTCTGGCCTTGCCCACTGTTCAGAGGCTGCCCGTATTTCTCAGCTCATGTCCTAATTCATTCTGACCTCTGCTTCCACTTCCATATTTTCTTCTCTGTGTACAACTCTCTTGCTACCCTCTTATAAGAAACTTTGTGATTATTTTGGATCCACCAAGATCCTGTCCCAATCTCAGGATTGTTAGCTTAACCCTATCTGTGGAGTTCTTAGCCACATAAATTAGCACTGACAGTGCTGGGGACCAGGACCTGATAGCATTGGGGCTATCTTAACCTCCCACTCCTACTCCTTCAGCTCTGTATCGCCTGTGTCAAAAGAGGTGCTCAATGTAGATGCTTCTCTACTGATGGTGGAGATAGTCTTCAAAACTCTACTAACTGAACATTAACTGAAAATAGGCTAGGTTGAAAATATACTTAATCTACCTAACGGCAGCACCGTGCACCGTGGACTCTCAGTTGTCCCCCTTGTGATCACCTGGCTTACTAGGAGCTGAGAGTCACTGCCATTTCCAGACATCACATATGGGTAACTGAGGTGGGAAAAGATCGAACATCAAAATTCTAACTATAGTGGCTACAGAGTGTGCACTGCACCATTAAAGTTGAATATTTTTAAGGGGACCTGCTGTAAATGAGGGGACATCTGTTCTGCTGTGCCTAACATTTGCAAAATCAACAGACCTATGCTAAAGTCCCTCTCATTCTCTGAAGATTCAACTTTAGCTTTTGTGTCATAAGCAGTAGTCTCCTGTGAGCAGGCTTCAGTAAACAGCCATCATCCTCAGAAGTAAAACAGTAACATGGGCATTTTTCTTCCTCTATATCCTTAAACTTATCCCAGAATTCCTTGCTTACATGGGAAGACAGTGAGTCTGCTAATGATCGAGGACCTTTTCAAATTCATGTCTGAACCACGCTTAGGAGCACAAAGTCATGGCCAAGTTGCTTGCAAGTTCTAAGTAGTGGCCTAAGGAAGCATTTCTATTAACTCTGCAAGTTCAAGATAGAGACCAGTTGCTGAGAATAGTTCAATAATGATAAATGTGCACAAGGCATTGTGTGACAACATGTTCTGAAGTATTCTGGGGCCTTTGAGTGGCTTTTTTCTTGCTGTTTAATAATTCTTAAAGCACTTAGTTGGCATATTATGTGGCTAGAGGTCCTGACTGTCTCAGGAAGCCTGTGACGTCCAGTGTGGAGTTTTAAGCCTTCTGCCAGCCGCTATCATTCTCATGTTCCACTCATCACCGCTTCGCAGATTCCTGTCATGGGTCAGCCAAGGTTCAAATGTCTTTTCTTCCAGGGCAGCTGTTCTATCACTTGAAAATACCTTCAGTTTTTGGTGTGTCACTACTTCCTGCACAGATAAAATGCCCTGACTATCTCCTGTCTCAGAGTGTTGGCCTTGTTTCTGATGGACACTTCAGACATAAGGTGATGGCCCGAGATAAGGATGTTACAATAATTCTCTATGCGGTCCCCTTTGCTATTATCCCACAGAAAGGCTTGATGGCTAAAGAGAGATGAGTTTCCATGACTTAAATTTTTAAGTTCATTTTTCCAATCACTTTTTTGCTTTCTATGGACTTTTGAGCTACTTTAAATTCCTCTGATAATATTAGAAATTCTACTTTATGTGGCTATTGTTTTAAACTCTCACTCCAGACATGTTAGTGGTAGAAATTCATATTCACACAAGGATGCCTAAAATCATGTCTTCTTTATGATCTCAATCTCCAGCTCTGTATCTACAAACAAATGACAGGATCCACCTTCCAGAAATCCCAAGAACAAAGAGTTACAGGGAATCTTGGCTCCTTATTCGCCTAGTCATACCTCCACACCATTTCTCACTGATGTACATTCTCTGCAGGAATATAGTTAAAAGTTACCAAGCATGAGAACAAAGCAGACATTCAACCCAAAATGTTAAAGGGATTTTCTCCTTGCATGTTTTGCTGTGTATAAGAATCTCTTGGGAACTTGGTATAGTGGATATACACCAACCCCCGGGAAGGCTAAGGCAGGAAGATTTGAGTTCAAGGCCAATCTGTCTCAAAATGAAAAAAAAAAATCTTCTCTAGACTATGGAAAAAGGAAATAGCTTTTCTCTACTGTATTTCCGCTGCGTAAAGATGTTATAATCACATGAAATTAACCTTTGGAACCTATCTTTTCTGCTAGCCTGCCCTCCTGTTTTTATTTTTGTCATTAATTGCATAGTGGTTTTGTTTTAATGTGATTAAGTTTCCTAGTCATTATCTTTATGGCTTCTGGATTTTCTATCTCACTGAGATCTTTTACAACCTCCAAATTACAATAGAATATTCTTATACATTCTTTTGACTATGTCATTTAATTTAAGAGTGAGATGCTTAATCCAAGTAGCTTTCGAACATCACTTTCATTGACTTCATGAGATCCTGAATTCTTTGTAAGACTTGCAATTTTCACAGAAGCTGATATGTACAACTTTTGCATTTTATTCTGAGTGTTGCATAGCATCTAACTATCAGCTTAGAAAAGGTAACAGTGACAGAGATGTTGACACAATTGGAGAATGAGTAATTTCCAAAAGAAAGCAACATAAAGGAGCATATTTCTTCATATATTAGTCAATATTTTGGAGTTCTAATACCTTTACTCTTGATGTGATCTTTTAACCTCATACTTAGGCAAAGAGGACACCTACAATATGGTATCGGTTAAAGTGACAAGCAAGTGAAATTTGCAAGATGAAGCATGCTGTCATTGTGCTATTACTAGTTTTAGATAATCATGCAGAGTTATGTTTCTGAGCAATGTGGGTGCTGTGAAAGCCCCCTGATATTTAGAACAGAGAATACAAGCATGTTGTAGCATACGCTCATAAGATTTTCTAAAATTTCTCTTATTAAGGACTGCTATGAGGGTAGAAAATGAGGGTTGCTTAACTTCAGGCAATAAAATGAGTCACATGAATAGAAATACATTACTTGGCAGAAACCAAACTTTGATTTATATATAGAGTGTTAAAGAAATCATGCTAGCACACCAGCTACTATATTTTTTATTTAATAAACACTAGCTGAGATCACATCTGTACAACACATTTTACGGGGTAAATGAAGAAGAGGATACAAAGGTAGATACTACGTAATCATCACTTCAGAGCAAGTCTTTTCATGACAACATTTCTCAAGATACGAAGACAACACACTTATTTATTAAACATTACATGACTACACGAGAAGATAGATACTTTGACAGCATGGGTCTCCATCGGTGAGAATTACAAAGAGCAGCTTCATGGAGACGGCAGGAAGTCAGCAGCTCTAAAGGACTGGGAAACACTGACAGAAAATCAGATGTTTGCGGGGAAGACCTACAATAAGCAGGTAGAAATTCACAGATGTCATCTTTATTTGGGGGGGTTGTTCAGTTTTTAAAGTCAAATGAGAAATAAAACCACCCTCTATAAGTATCATTATTTTTCTGAGAAAATGTGCTGGAAAATCTAAGCTTAATTTACTTTTGTTCTATTACTATTGAAACCTATGAAGATCCCCACCCCCACCCCCCGCCGCCAATTTTGCTCTGAAGAGTATTTGTTCCCTAACAGAGGTGGTCTTATTTGGTTGCGAGTGTAATTGATTCTCATATGCTTTACTGTTAGAACCCTCATGGTGTTGCAGAAAATTAAAATTATTTTGGAGGTGCACGTAATATAATTTGAAAGACACCATTTTTTTTAGAAATTCAAACTACTTATAGACTTAAAGAATAGATCAGCTCTGAAAACACAGCTTGACAGACAGTCTATTGAGCATCAGGTATTAGTAAAAGCAGCTTCAACAGAGAGCAGCACAGCTGAAATACTACAGGAGATTTGCCCAAAAGGCAGTGGTAGACCCAGCAGTTACTAACAAGAGACGGCACGTTTGTTCGGCACACACAGTAATAACACCCTGAATGGGTACCAGAGTTGCTCACATACCTCTAGCAGCAAAATTCCTTTTGGCTTTGAATTGCATGAGTTCTTTGCTTTTAGTGTCTAAGTGATTTTCTGCCTTGGTAATGGATCACTTTCTCACGTTCAGAGCTCCTGGCAACTCCCCGTGGCCTTCACAACACCTTGTTAGGCTCTGAGTGTCACCTTCCAGCCCAGGCATCTCCCACCCCACCTTTGTCTCCCTAAACACCCTCTGCCTGCATGCCAGTGCCAGTTCTTGGAACCACTGCAGGATTAATGTACAACGACCTCCCCCACCCCCAGCTCCGTTTACAGTCTCCTGGGGAAACGCACTCTGTGAAGCCTTCCAGGCCTGCAGCACTGTGCTGTGGCCGTCTTTTTTTGTTCTGGTTTATGCTGTTAGACTGAAACGATCAGGGAGGCATGAATAATTCTTTTTCTCGAGTGCCCTAGGAACACTTAAGGTGCCGTGTAATTCATGCAAAATTGGCATGGGAGAATTCTCTCTCCTGAACTGTTTTGTCCCGTGCCCCTGGGGACTTGTCAGTTCCAAGAATGGCCCCGTGCCTCACAATTTCTCTGTCACTTCTCCCTTTGGAAGCATTTGCTTTATTGACTTTTCTACAACCAGCAACTCTTATTATTTTTTCCCCTCCAGTCAAATATCGAGGCACAAAGGTTAATGGTCGGAGTTGAGAGCCGATTTCATGGGGCCCGTCCCTGACATACCGGCGCTAGCAGAGTCCACGGGCATTAATAAGCTGACTGCGCGCGTGGACCTTTACTGCAAGAGTTAAACCTTTTGTGGGTTTGGCCTGCTGAGTTTGGATTTTTAGATTCTTTCCTCAAGCCAAAGTGAATCCACACTGTGTTGGCAATTATCACAGCATCTCTTAACCTTACTAGAGAGGCTCCAGGGAAAATAAAACGGATACTAGAAATCCTCAGTGTCTATATTTAGAGGTGTAAACCACTCCTGTTTTTTGTTATCCAGAACAAGTGACAAGAAAAATTTTTTTTAAAAAATTGCCCCTGTCCGTAGGACACAACTAGTTTTCAGTTTGTTTTTTGTTTTCCTGAAAGCTTGAAAATGTTTTATGAATGAATTCCAAATAGCAAACTGAGAAATGAAGTGTTCCGGCGCTGTTTAGCCATTTTTCCTTCCTTCTCAGGGGTCACTCTGAATAACAGGCCCAGTCAAGAAGGAGGAGAGAGATGTAAGTTTCCATTTTTGTAGTGGCTCACTGTCTCTTCTTTAATATTATTGTTTTTTTTGTCTCTTGGTTGATTTTTCTGTTGCTATTGCAAAATTACTAAGACTGAGCAATTTATAAATGATAGAGATTTTTACTTTTTTTCTCTTTCTAATAAATACTTGTTAGAATTTATGGAAATCAGAGCCAGTTTGTCTTCCTAGCAATCAAATAACTATAATAGAGTTGATGGAATACAGTTTAGTCAGAAAGTATATATAAGACCTTTAAGAAGAATGGTTTTTTTTTTCATTTTTCTAGCTTCATTTCTTTCACTGAATACTTAGCATGTATTATTTTTATAATATGAAATGAAAATATAATGAAGCTATCTTTACAAAATAGATTGGAGACAAAGACAAAACCAGGTAGAAATTGTTGGTTATCATAATTGAAATTTAAGTTTAGGTCCGATTTTTTTTGTGGATTTTATTAGCACATGTTTGCAGTACATAAGAATTACATTTCTCATGGAGGATTTTGTCCATGTATAAAATGCATCTTGATTTTTCTTTGGTCCTCTTCCTCTCCGACCCCTTCCTTCTCCTTCCAATTCTTGTTTCCTTTCTCGTTTGCAAAAGTTCAGTAATAGAGGTTTTTTTAGCTCCTCATTCTGACAGCTGGGAACTTCAGGAGCATGGTGCCAGCAATTGGCGAATGCCTTCACCCTCACCATAATAGGGCATCACATGGAGAGGCACCACAGGGGTGCTTGCTAGCTCAGATCACTCTTCTTCCTCTTCTCCTTCTCCTTCTTCTTCTCTTCCTCTTCCTCTCCTTCTCCTTCTCCTCCTCCTCCACCTCCTCCACTTTCTTCTTCTTCTTCTTCTTCTTCTTCTTCTTCTTCTTCTTCTTCTTCTTCTTCTTCTTCTTCTTCTTCTTCTTCTTCTTCTTCTCCTTCTCCTTCTCCTTCTCCTTCTCCTTCTCCTTCTCCTTCTTCTCCTCTTCCTCTTCCTCTTCCTCTCCTTCTCCTTCTCCTTCTCCTTTTTCTTCTTCTTGTCACTAATGGGGAGGGATCCCACTCTGATCACCTTATCTTATTTTAATTACTTCCCAAAGGCCCAGTTCTCAAATATCATAAACACACACACAACTTTGGGGATTTTTCCAGCCCAGACATCTGAAGAAGGGCACAGCCAGAGCCCAGCAGGCCAGCACAGCAGCCAGCTCCATCCAAGAGCTCTCGTTCTTCTGAAGTCAGAGCATTTCACTGTGATCATGCATTCTGCTCCGTCACCATTTACTGACACCCACTCAACACAGCAAGTACTGAAGCCCTGAAGAGCCCACCCACTATCTTCCTTTCTCCTTGCCTTTCAAATCCTGAGTGGTAATACCATAAAAAGGGGCATGTGGATTGTAACCTTGTTTCTTTAATTTCAATAACCTTCGGCTCTATATTCTATCACTTATTACTTCCTAGATCTGACTGTCATGTGAACACTTTGTCTTAATCCATAAATGCTCAATGTTATACCCAACTGAAAAAGGAAATTCTTTTCCTGACCCTCTAGTATTGTTAGGACTTTACCCAGCACCCTATTAATACTGTTCTGTATCTTCTATGTATCTTCCATTACTGCCCCTAAGCCCACTGAGATTTGGCATCAACTCCTATGCTGAAAATGATCCCACCATGGAACCCATTGGCCCAATTTGTAACACCAGGATATTTGTGCTCTGGCCGATTCTAAAGCACTGCAGACCCTTCCTGTTTCTCTCAGGCACATACAGGATATTTGCTTCTCTCGAGATCTCTTTCTCAGCTGTCTTTACTTGGCTTCTTTGTGGAATTCTCTTAAACCTGCTTATCTTTGGGTTCTGTTGTAGATACCTTCTACTTTATTTCATGCCACATGTGCTCTGAATGGTCTACAGTTATTCCAACTTTTAGTTATTATACGGTTATATGGTAATCACTTTCAACTCTCTGTTCTTAGCATCTTCATCGTTTCCGACTCATTGCAAGACTCATTTAAATAACTCCATACATTTGTTCCACTAAGATCTCATCCTCGACATTCTCAAAACAACTTACCATCTTCCTAAAAATGCCCGTGCATGCTCCATGATTTTCCGAGTGAGTGGTCATAGCTAGTGGTCTTTTCTCCTTTTTCAAACTTGCCCTCCAAGAAAAATAAGACTTTTACTAGGATGCCTAACAATTGCTGTTGGAAACAAATATCTGATCTAGGTTTTTTAATAAAAACAAGATTACTTTGGAATGCCTATACATAAGTATGTAGCATGATTACCAAATATTTAACATAATCACAAATATGCCTATTAACAAATAGCAAATGATATATGTAATGCTAATACTAATTTAAATCCTGCATCTTTGGGGAAGGGTTTAAACATTATTATCTGAAAAGCTTGCTTTTATCTAATGTGTGCTTTCTGTGCAATGTCTCCATTTTACTGTCTGGAAGTGACCTGAGACCAGTTGTGCTATGATGGGTTAGCTTTGTGGTTGGCCTCTGTTCTAGAAAGTCTGCCAATCCGCGGTGGTGATGACGGAGATGTTATATCCTGCTTCGTTTTCCCCATGAAAAAACTGTTAGGTGATCATGACTGTTTGTGAGTTGAAAAAGGCTTATTTGGGATGAAGAAATAGTGTATTGGAAAGAATATAGGGGCTCAGAGACTAGGAAAACTGAATTGTGAATGGAACCCCCAATCATGAGCAATAACCTGCTCCACAAACAGGCAGAAATTCTGTGGCAAAATAGTGAAGGAAGAGAAGGCACATTTTTATCAAAAGCTGCAAAGCAGTGAGAGTAAACTATAAAGAAGTAAATAATTTAAAAGTAAAGATTAACAAAGCAGATGGATCCATTTATAGTTAACAAACCATAAAACCCGTCAAGCCAAAATTGCAAGAGAATTCAGGTGAAGAGACTGAGGCCCAGAGAAATTACAAGACTGATTCAATTTTTTTTTTTTTTTAAGGAAGACTGTGACTCCTTAGCAAACCAGGAGGAGCTGGTCACTAAATTTCTTTCATGGCACAACCTTATATGAATGTGCAAAAGAAGGCATACCTCCAAGCTTATTAAGCCCACGAACACTTGAATTGTGACAAGGTGAAGGCATAGTGAAAAATTCACAACTGTAGTTTCGTAGAGCATTCCTCTGCAGAGACTGGCAAATTCCAAACTTCCTAACAAGTTTCCCCAACACATGGGGTTTATTAGAGACCCTCCATTTCCCTTGGCAGGGAGACAAGTAGCATTTAAATACTAACACGAGCTGCTTTCCATAATGTATGCCGAGTGGGCTTCGCCCATGTGTTGGAATGACATCAGCCATCTCCAGACCCAGGCTGCAGAGGCTTGGAGCAATGCACGCCAGAAAGATGAAAAGAGGGGGATGGGCACACTTCAGAGAAAAGCAAGCTCATCTACTCTCACTAATAGACGATTTGGGTATTTGCCTCCTATTGAGTAGAGTCAACGAATCTGTGATCTTAGCTAGACAATTTATCTGTTATTTTCAATAGATATGAAGATAAATAAGTTTGCACATATTTTGTCAAATATGTTCCATGAGCAATGCAGTGCAAAAGCCATGCTACTTTCGGGATATGCTTGGTGCCACAAAATGTGCACTGCATAGGAAACAAACTTGAGTCCAACTCTTTTCCCTGGGCTCTTGCCAATCACCGAATTCTTCATAGAACCCCAGTCTTCCAGCTCATCAGTAGAGATATGTTTTCATTTAAAAGAATGGCCTTATACCATAACATCTCAATATTTAAAATTGGTTTTATAACTTTTTGTAAATGACTCCCCCAACTTCTCTGCACTGGCAACGTCCAATCCTTTCTTCTCATCTGCGATGGCAGCTCTGATCCTTGCACACAGGCTGGAGGCCACGGCTCTGAAACTCTTGTTGACAAGGAAGATAAATTAACCAGGCTGCTGCCGCTGTATCTGTGAAAAATATTCCTGGAAAAAAAAAAGGTTGATGCAAAACAAAGACTCCTTTTCCCTCCTTGCTAAATGCCACTGGAGCAAATAGAATTCACAAGATATCTGGTAGTAGTGCAGGAAGACAATGTAGAATTCTTTAAAAATGTTTGTGCTTGGAAAGAGAAATAAATGGAAGGCTAGAGAAATAGTCTCCAAATTAAGACTGAATTATTGGCTGCATGAGCTGGTGTGTAGGACTTCACCTCTCAGGTGTGAAGTTTCCTTGCTCCGTTCAATGGGATGAGTGTACTGGGTCATCTCTTGGGTTCTTTCCAGCCCTTGGTTTCTGAGGTTCCTGACAGTATATGTCATAGCACAGGGAAAATTTCCCTTTCCCCTTTTGTAAAAAACACTGACGTCCACTCACAGGGTTGAGCACTCTAGTTTGTTATGAATTAGTTGTTTGGATCCTCTCACAATTCTTATTTTGAAATCTTAACCCCTCATGTAACTATTTTTGGAGGTAGAACCTATCAGAAGGAAATTAAGGGGAAAAAGCACAGACTGTAATCCAATATGTGCCCTTACAGTTAGAGGAAGAGATGATAGAGCTTCCTCTCTTTCTCTGCACCAAGTAAGGGCACAGACAAGGATCCTGCTGGCACTTTGATCTTAGACTTGCAGTCTCCAGAATCAAAAAATAAATAAATAAATAAAAAGTGGATTTCTGCTGCTTAAGCTATGCGGTGTATGGCATTTTGTTATGACAGCCTGAGTGGATTGATACTTACATTTTCAGAAATGGTAAAAGTTCAATTGCTATCATTATAATCTTAATTCCAAATATTAGATCCAGGATCTGTCTGGACACATGCCAGTTCCACATGACTAACACTTTGGATTCAGTCTTTTTCAGCAAATACTTAGCTTGAGACTTTTCTGTGAAGCTGAAAACATTAAAAATGAATTAGAGTAGTTAATTAACTTTTAATAATGTGTCAAGATCATTCAAAAGAAGAAAGAATAGTCTTTTCAACAGATGGTTTTGGGAAAAGTGGATTCCATATGTAAAAGAGTTAAATTGAATCCTTTTCTTACCTCTATACATAAAATTAATTGACAATGGAACAAAGGTCTAAATTTTAAAGCTAAAATCCTGAAACACCTAGAAAAAAGCATAGAAGAAAATCTTCATGACGTTGGATTTATCATTGATTTCTTGCGCAGGATACCAAAAATAATCAGTTAAAAACTTTCATTAAAAGAATGAGCAGGCAGTCTACAAAATGAGAGAGAATATTTGCAAATTATGTATGTAGATATCTGAATCTGATATCTGAAATATACATTGAATTTCTACCGCACAAACTCTCAAAGACAGAAACCAAACCAAACCAAACAAAAACCAACTTAGTTCCAAAATGTTCAAAGGAGTTAAAAAGAATTTTACAAATAAGATATTCAATTGGCCAGAATATACAATACACTCACCATTGTTCATTATTAGAAAAATGCAAATCAAACCTACAACAAGGTAGCCCTTCACATCCATTAGGATCTTAATGATTTAAAAAAAATAAAACCTGTCAAACACCAGGAGATTGGAATCCTTGTCCACTGTTGCTGGGAATGTAAAATGGGGCAGCCACTATGGAAAGTACTTTGGCATTTCTTCAAAAAGAAGTTAAACATAAAATTATCTTATGGTCCAGCAATTATATCCCACAAAAGAATTGAAAGCAGGGCTCAAATAGATGCTGTACACTAGTGTTTACAATAGTGTTATTCATAGTAACCAAATGGTGGAAATAATCCAAAGATATTTTAACAAATGAATAAACAAAATGTGGTGTATACATGCAATTGAATACAATTCAGCTATAAAAATGAAATTCTCATTCAGATCACAACATAGAAAACACTAGATACACTATGCTAAGTGAAGCCAGACACATAAAGACAAATATTTTCTTTCACTTATGTAAGCTATCATGAATAGAAAATTCACAGATATGGAAAGTGAATAGGAAATTCTTAGATACAGAAAGAGGTTACCAGGGGTGGGAAAAGATAGAACTACAAGTCCATTGTTTATTGGATGTAGAGTTTCTAGGATGACAAATTTTTGGAAATGTACATTATGAATTTATTTAGTGCTCCCAAATTATATACCTGATGATGCTAAAAATGGCCATATATATATATATATATATATATATATATATACACTTTACAACAACAAAAAGATTTAAATCCATTCTTCATCTATCAAAGTTCTTGATACCATCAGACACTGACACAAGTCTAGCCCACATCTCACACTAGGACCCCAAAACAGCAAAAAGTTCTGATTCTTTCTGGTCTTCGTAGCTGCAGTAACCATGGTGGTTCTTTAAATAGAGTTAAATTTTATTTTTTAATTTTTAGAGTTAAATTTAAGAGCAGTTGTTTCACAGCAAAAATAAACACAAGGTACAAAGATTTTTCAATATACCTGGTATGTACACTACCCACCCCCAACACATACATTCAAGTTCATATCAAGCTATTCTTGATAGTCCCATAAGGAGCATTTCTTATAACCGATAAACCTACACTACCACATCTTTATCACTTTTGCACTAGAGTTCACTCTTGGTGTTATAGATTTTGTAGGTTTGGACAAATGTGCAGTGGCACGCCTCTGCCTTTACGCTGTAGCACACAGTAGTTTTAGTGCCTTAACTGTTTCCTGTGCCCCTTGAACTTATCCTTCCACCCACCCCTACTGAAGTACATCCTACTTGCTTCCAAGTTTGAGCAGTTATGAATAATTATTCTGTAAATGTCTATTTTTAGTCTTTGTGTAAATGTGTTTTCATCTCCCCTGGGTTGATACCATAGAACAAGACTGCTGTGCAATACAGTGCAAGGATTAATCTTGGTTATCAACTTGACTGGGTGGAGAGATGCTTAGGAAATTGGTAAAGCACACTTGTGAATGTGCCTACATGTGTGTAGCTAGAGAAGCTTTGTATGTAAGGCAGTGAGCTGTCGAAGGAAGGCCTGTATGTTGTGGCAGCACAACCTAGTAGGTTGGGGCCTACAAAGAATGAAAAAGTAGCAGAAGGATGAGGCTCACACGCATGCATCCTGGGCTCGTTTGAGCATGTGCACTCTTGCTGCTACCATGGCCTGTGGACATCAGACTCTAGATACTACGTCTTTTGAACATGTACTTGCGTCAGTGACTCAGTCAGAAACTTCCAGGCCTTTATCTTTGCCCTGGGGTTGCATTGCTTGTCTGAGGCTTGTGCCTTTTCAGATTGAGCAGTTCTTGCATTCCAAGGTTCTCTGCACTGCATAAGGCCACTGTGCAGCTGCCCAGCTGCTGATCACATGTGCCTGTACACACTTACACAATACATCCACGTTTGTAGTTGTGAGTGGGTGTGAAACACATACATGTTCATTATATTGTTTCTGTTCCTCTGAAATAGCATACCATGCATGGTAAGATTAGGTTCAATTTTATAAGAAATTTTCAGGTTGTCTTACAAAGTGGCTGTACCATTTTCAACTCTTACGAGCAATGAATGAGTGTTCTGGTTGCACTAAGACTACATCTTTGCTAGAATTTGTTGTCCTCAGTGTTCTGGAATTTGGTCATCCTAATAGGTTCCTAGTAGTATTGTACTGTTATTTTGATTTGCATTTCTGTGATGTCATATTTTTATATGCTTATTGGCCATCTGTGTATCTTCTCTGTGAAAGTGTTCATTAGATTTTGACTGTTATGTAAAAGAAAATCAGGCTAGTTGTATCTTATTGTTGTATATATGAGCTCCTTTTCCATTGCCATAAGAAAGTGCCCAAGGCTGGGTTACATCCAAAGAAAAGAAGTCTCATTCTTTTGGAGGTCCAAGAGCATGGCACTGGCTTCTGCTCAGTTCTGGTGGGCACTTCCTTGGTTGTAACACAGCATGGAAGATAGCTCATGGTGGGAACATGGGAGACAAGGTGAGATTAGCTGGAGAAACAGAAATAAAGACAGAGACTCAGGGATCACACTTGTTATTTTACAATGACCAAATCTTATGGGAGCTATAGTCACTCCGCAATTAATCTCTCTGGATAGCAGTGTCCTCCAGTGACCTAATTCCTTTCTTATAGGAAAGGACCTCACTTCTTATAGGCTCCATTGCCTCTTGGATCTCCCTGGTGGGAATCACACTTCACATATATCAATTATTGGAGGACAGATTATATTCAAATCAAACACATAATGTTACAAAGGTTAAAGATTTCTTTGCTTAGGCAAGAAAGAGCAAAAGAAAGTAAATGGAATTGCATGAAAATAGAAAGCTTCTGCACATCAAAAGAAAAACATCAGCAGAGGAAAGAGATGATCTATGATCTGGGGGAAATATTCACAAACTATAAACTTGATAAAGGGTTAATATTCAAAACATATGAGTAACTCAAACAAATCAATAATTTTTTTAAAAAATCAATTTAAAAAATGGAAAGTGATCCAGGTGTGGTGGCACATGGCTGAAATCCCAGCCCTCTGTGAGCTCGGGCAGGATCACAAATTTAAACCCAGCCTGGAAAACCTAGCGACTTAATGAGACCCTGTCTTCTTTAAAATTGAGTCCAACCAAAGATGCTTTAAACCCACTAAGGATTACAGGAAAGCATTCATGTAAATGACTGTGTTACAAAGTCCTATTCTGACCAGAATTAAAACCTTCCATTCTAAGAAGAGTATATTTTATTTATTTAGAAATATAGTACAATTTTAAGACCATGAGAAAAATTCCAAACTGGGTACCCTGGGAATGGAGAACAGGGTGAGAAGACGTCTTGTGAAACAGAAGATAAAACGCTTCAGTTCCACCCAGAATATGCAGTAGGCAAGCAGGAAGATACCAGGGAAGAATTCACTAGGTCACCCAAGACTTCTTGACCATCTACTCTTTCAGGGGGCTGTGAACAAAAATATCTAAGAATCTAGAGGATTCTTTAAACCTTGTGCCTGCAGTTGTCGCACACATAATGGAGGCAAGAAACAAAGTTTCATCCATGTTCCACCTGGAACTTGGAGTACATTAATATTGGCTAGGCTATTCATATTGGCTGGGCAACAGTTTCAGGCAGAACTGGAAGAACAACTGAGCCCTACACCACTGTCCTGAGGACTCTCAATCACCACCAGTATATAAGCACGTGCTTACTTTTTTCTGCCCTGTTATTTCATTCTGGCTTTCCTTCCAAGCTGCCAGACCCCTAATCACCTCTTCCACATCATCTGGAGTTCATCAGCATGGTCTCAGGAGCACACACCTACATTCACCCTTCCCGTGGCTATGCTGAGACCTGTTTCTACCACTTCCTGTGGATCTCTGGATGTGAAGGGAGTGGCAAGTCTCCTAGTCCAAAAGCTGCTTTTATCCTGTTACCCCCATGTAAAAGCATCTTTAGGCTCCGAACTCCCAGACTAGTGCCCTCGGAAGTTCAAATTATAGCCATATGATGACCTCTTCTCTGGACCCACTTTTAATTAAGGTCCTTGGCCACTGGCACAATAAGGATCATCAATATCCCCCTAAACTCCGCAGCCTTTCAACTTTATTCCCCTTTAGTGAGCGACTCCCAGGACCAAGTCAGTATCATCCTACAAAACTGCTTTTTCACTGAATCACAAATCCTTTCATGCATCATGCACAGACACGTTATTTCTAACTGCAAAGGAAAAATTGTACACCTAGGTGAAGAAAAGCACCGTCACTGTGGGTGAACTATCTGAACCTCGGCCTGATTTACAGTTTTGCTCAAGAACAACTTCATGCTTCCACCTCTGTGTTCTTGTCTTTACTCTCAATGTGATTCTCAACATGTGCATTTACTTCTTCCTCCCTCAACTCTTCCTTGCAGTACCTTCCTGATTCCTTCCCTCATCTAATTTCTCAGTCCTCACTTTTCTGAGTGTATCCGAATTCCTGCTCTGTTGATTCAAGCTCAGGCATCCCTCAGCCTACTCTCTGGAACACATCTCCATCCACCTCTCAAGGGGTTATTTTCCCATTAACTCTCCCCACTTTCCACAAGATCTGCAAATTCTATCTTCCAACAGTTCTTCCCACTTGACATATAAAAAACCTCAATGTAATCTCTGTTTGTGTTCTTTCCTTCACAGATGATCTTGGTGACACATTGTTCCCAATCTCCACAACCCCTTCCCCATCTCACCCCTCAGTATGCCATCACATGCACCCATTCTACTGGAAGAACCTTCATTTCATCAACAGAAATAGCAGAGTGCCAATCAAGAGACAGTTTTTTTTTGCTCATGGCATTGGGTTCTGCAGCATGTAACACTATTGTGACAACCTCCCACCCCCATTTCTCCCTGTGCCTCAAATGGCTGTTTCTTGGTCTCACACTGAATCCCTCTTCTTTCAATAATTCTTCTACCTTATTGTGGTCCATGGACCAATTCGGGACTGTCTGCTTTTCTCAACCTATTCAGCGTGGGCTTCAGAGACTACCTTGATAGCCCAGATTGATAGATCTTGAATTAAGCTCTCCAGTTGGACAACTTAGGGTAGAAACCTGGAGTCAACATGTAATGAAAACAGCTCATCCTTTGAGTGGCACTGTCTACATTGCAAGCAGGTGGTCATCTGTGTGCATCAGTGCTGTTGGTACAGCTCTTGGGCTGGATAAAGGGCTTTATGGGAGCTCTACAAGGAGGCCAAATGCTGCTATTACCTATGGGAAAAAAATTCTAATTTCATTTTGAGTTAATTTTCACACTTCTACACACTTCTATAATGAGAAAGGCCAAAGCTTTCCCTTATTATTGGAAGAGAGATTTGTCACTACCTTGCTTATTCACAAACTTTAGAAGCCAAGTGGGTTTCACTCTTTTTGTTAATTTTATTTGTTAATTTTTTGATACACTGTTGATACAACAAAGATCACATTCACTGTACGATGTTTGTATCTGCACATAATATATCTTGATTCTTCCTTTTTCCCTATCCCTCTCCCATCACTTTTGATTAAGAGAAACATGGAGTAGACAACACAGATCATGCTGCTAGCTTGGCTCTGAGTCTTGGGTCACACAGTGGTCTAATCCACTCATAAGGTGAGAGGCAGCAGCATCAGATAACATACCATAATCTATAGAATAGTGGGTTCCTTGATAGTTCTTCAGTCCCAGAACTATTCATATTTAGACCAGATAGCTCTTTGTAATGGGAAGTTGTCTTTTGTTTTATACATAGGATGTTTAGAAGCATCCTTGTCCTCTGCTCAGTTAATGGCACTCTTTGTCCCAAGTGTGACAACTAAAATATTTTTAAACATTGTTCAATATTCTTGATAAAATGAAACCTTGACCTTAGCTGAGAATCATCAGTCTGGTCGAATGTATTCCCGGATCTACAAGTGGTATCAGTGATTACAGCAGGTTGCCAGCCAAAAGTTCAAGGATCAGAACATTTTGCCTCTGCATTTCCCAATTTTTCTGTACTGACTTGGCAGATATCTTATTTGACTTAGGTACTCTGACATTTTAGAGCTGGGGTCATTCAGGGTGATAAATTTGAAAAACACCATTAGTTCTGAAGAGCTAAATTTAGGGTGATCGGAGTAAAGAGTCCAGCGTTACTGGTGAGCAAAGTGGGGCTGGGAGACGACTGGGACTTCTCACCCTCCAGACAGAACTCCAGGACAGGTTTGTGGCTTGGTGCTATTAGGTGTTGTGGAGCTGGTGTTCTCTACTTTTGGATATTTTTGGAGGTCCTGAAGTCTGTGGCACCGGTATTCTCATTATTATCACTGAAAGTGCACTTCAAAACTGCTGTAGATGGGCTAAGAAAGCAATTGAATCGTAATGTGAGTGGAGTGGTTTAAGTTTTCAGTATCATCTTTGCAGCCAAGCAAATGGTTTTTCCAATCAGTGTTCAGTAACCTAGTTATAAAAGCAGAGAATGATGTTTAGATTAATCTGAACTGAGGTTTTACATGGTATGTGTGACTGATGGGGTATAGGGAAAGCCAGATCAGAAACCTCTCTTGGAGAAATTCCTAGTATACATATTAATCATCCTGCTTAAAAGGAGTAGTACAAATTATTTGCCCAGTCATAGCTAACACTCAAATCAGTATTCCAATGCCAGGAAAGCCAAGAAAGAGAGGAAATGTAAAGCCCTAGTAACTTACTTATAAAAATGAAATAGGAAGAGAATCAAGAACTTGAGAAATGACCATTGGTAATTCTAGTGTTTTCAAAGAAAACTGCCATGTTTCAGCATTTCCCGAGTGAAGGCAGCACTTGCCCAGTTAGTAGGCACCCATTCATATACACACATACGGTGACATCATGTCTCTTAATTTTGAAAAAAATATTATTTGTACATATATATGACCTGAAAGAGAATGAAGAGAATTAAAGTCATCAGCTCTGAAAATAGTCAAGTTGGGCCCAAATTCTGTTCTTGACATTTCTGGCTTTGTGATCCTAAGCATGACTTATAATCTCTGTGTCACTCAGAGTCCTCACCTGTATAATGGAGATTATTATAGTGTATATTCACTAGGGAGATGTGAGAATTAACTGAGTTAGAGTATGTAAAACACTTGGATCAGAATCTGGTCTGTCAGTGGTATGCTGCTGTTGCTGTCATGCACCAACCTATGATGTGATTAAAAGGTTAACTTTCAGTTAAAATATATATAAAATACACATAGAGCAGATGTTAAAATGTATTGAACCCATTCTCATGCAATAAGGAAAAGATGTTACGGCAGCTTCAAAGGAGAACAATAAAGCACACAGTTCCATAAAATAAAGAAATGCTGGCACAATGTTGAAAATGGAAGCAAAACCAGTTTCTTCCACAGCGGACAAAAAATAAGCAAACCGAACCTCTACAGGACAGAATTTACATATCTTTGAGCAAAATTCATTTGCATTGCAATCAGTTACATTTGCTGTATTAGAAAATCAGTTCCATAAGCCAAGTGAAATTATTGGAGGGTCACACCTGAGTATAGACAATGCTAGTTTCACAATCAACCTCAAATTTTCACCTGTAAGGTAAACATCTCCTTGGTTTACCAGTTCTTTCCGATGTAGCAAACATTTACTTGAGTCTATGATTCAGAATAACATATATGAAAATTATAAGTCTAGTGATAGAGGTTTGGAGAACATTAGGTTTTTGAGGAACTGATACTAAAATAATTGGTAGATTGTGTGTTATTACACTGGCTATATTTGTGCCTAGGATTTCTTTGGAGCCTCTGTACATTTTTTTTCAAGCATGGCTCAGAAATGCTTGGATTATTTAGTTTCAAAAGGTGCTGCACTCTGAAAAGATGGAACACACAAGTGACATTGGACAATTCTCGTGTAGTCAGTACCATACATCAAAAATACCCATTTTCCAAAGATAGCAGCAAAGAATTCTGCCCAAATGGGAATGCCAGGCCAATTAAGTAATCACTAATAAGAAACAGAGTTGTGAGATACAGAAAATGCATGCAATTATGAGTAGGATCTGAGGCTTACCAACATAAAGAGCCATGTATGGTGGTGCACATCTTCAATTCCACTACTCTGGGAGGCTGACACAAGAGGATTGCAAATTTGAGCCAGCCTGGATATCCTAGAAACTTAGAAAGAACTTGTCTCAAAATTGAAAATAATAAATAAATAAAAGGGTGGGAATATTTCTCAGTGCAAAGGTTCAGGGCTTCATCCTCAGTACTGATAAGGGACAGTCTTCAGTTTAAAGGAAACCAAATCCAAGTGTAAGTAGAGAACACTAAGAGAGAAGAACACAGCAGCAGACCCGCAGTGTGGAATCCAGCGTGTCGCGGAGGGTGGGTAAGAGGCAGGGATGTAACCAGTGTACATACACGAGCTGAGACTGCAGTCCAGGTTGGTGAACTCCTAATTCTGCAGCTCTGGGGGGCCCCCGGGCAGCTCTGGACCTTGGATCGCTGTCTGAGCCCCTTTGCTCACTGCTTCTCTGCGTTGCATGACCTACTTCTCCCCCCATGGCCTTCACCCGCACTGCCTGAGAAGCACAGTGCTCCTCTGTGTTCATCTCCAAGGGCTACGATGTCAAAATCCAAAGTTCAAAACCTGTGTATCTTGGACAAAAATTAGTTGTCTCTAATTCTGGAAGTGTGAAACCTCAACCAAGGTGTCAGCAGGACCCCTGTTCCTTGACCTCTTCGACACAATGCGTTCTTGCCCCTTGTAGCCTAGGGTCTTTGTGGTCACTCCTTGGCAATCCTGAGTCCTAGCTTTATAGCTCCAGGTGCACGGGGAGCTCCGCTCTGTGCTTCCCCACACGGTCTCCCTTCTGCATGTGCCCTTTGTGTGAGGCCACCAGCCCTGAAAGATTAACATCCACCCTAATGAACTTGACTTGATTGTCTCTGAAAGACGGTTTCCAAAGGTCACGTTCTGAGGCACCAGAGATTGCTACTTCAACATACCCTTTTGGGGGAAGGAAGTGGGGGAAACACAATGTAATCTACAGCACTCTAACAAATACGTTTAAATCAATTTGTGCACCGACTAGTTTTCTATGACCTTAACCCCAGATACAAAATTTAAAGCAGTATCTGTGCCACAAATCTAAAATGATATAAAACTTTTTAAAACACCGAGTTTGAGAAATAATTTCGTTGTAAGATCTGATCCCTGTCAGCACACCCAAATGTCCATCCATCCATGTGTCTGTCTATCTCTCCATCCACCCATCCATCTTTCTTTCTTTGAATAAAGAAATTTTAGTTTGATTTTTGATGGAAAATGGTAACACTTGTGATCTGTGAACTGAATTATTCTGTCCTATAAAAAAGGCAAATGTTGGCACAGGAGTTTGGCACTGTACCAGCTAAAGGGTCCTTTGTGTCTTCACAAAGCCAGCTTTTACTACAGAGGGCAAGCTTTCCCCCCAGGCAGCATATGAGTCAGGGCTCTCAGAAAATAAATGCCACACTCAAATTAGGATGATTAGGATGATTTTACTTTTTAAAGATACTCATTGCTGCCAAGAGAGTCACCTTTCTGGCGTAATTTCTCTGTAAATTTTGATCTTATTAGAGCAGAAGAGCAAGACAGGAAGAGAGATGCAGTGAAGGAAATGTACATGCACACAGAGCGCATTTTCATCACTTTCTCCTAAGGTATTGTTGGGCCACTATTATAATGTAGAAACACATTTATGAGACGGCAAACTTAGAGATGTTTCATGATCAATCAGAGGTCTCTGGACAAGTTACTGTTCTGCTGAATTCAATTGGCCTTGACAATGTCTACAGCCCAGCTTCACAGCTCTGATGAGCACTGAGTCAGAGTAACTGTCTGTCCCTTAAGGCACCCTGGGCTAATTCAACAGCCCCTCCCCAGAACACTCCTATACTGTGGTAATGCCTTTCACTGTGCTCACTCTGTAAGCGCCCCCCCCATTCCAGAGTGTTTCTTTCTATTGTTTCAAGCCTAGCCTACCTGTCAATGTATGACTCAATGTATGTAACCAATTATGTAACACTTAGTCCCTTACTTTGTATGTCCCACTTTTAAATTCTATATAAACTAAACTCTTTCTGAATTCAGCACTGTTGCCTTTGAGGAATTATCCCCATAACAGTTCACTGATGTGAAGATCCAACAGTCTGCTGGTGTAAAGACTAAATGCTGTCTTCTTATCTCCTTGATGTAAAGAGTCTTCCTTGTGGTTTGGCTTGGCTTGGCTTGGGAATTTTCCTGCACCAGTATTATCTGGGGTACTAACACTATACCTCTTGTCTTCCAGGCACATGCCCTACTGCATTGTTCTCTCTCTCTGATTCCACTATTTTCAGAACCTTTAAGATACTTCAAACTGGTCTCACAAAATATCCATACCTTACCCAGGTTTTACTTTCACTGACCGCTTCTTGGTATTAACATTATTTAACTTTTAGCCATTATTAAAATGTTGATAGTGTATTTGAATCATTTCACTTCCATGCACTCAGTACTAATGTGATAAAATTGGTGACCTTTCCTTCTAAATTAGGGATTTCATTTTTTAATTTAGCTTCTTTCAATTATTTCCTAATAAGTCTCTACATTCACTGGGTTCTTCTTATGCAGTGGTCACTATGCTCAACACTTATCAGCTAATACTACTACTCAAGTGACTAAAAGTGCACTTAAAATTCATTAGATTATAGCTCCTAGGATTTATAATTAAAGAGTTGGAAGATAAAGTTGAGAAAACATGATGTAAAGTGAGTCATTGTAAAGGAGGAAGTTTAAACCAAGAGTATCAATTCTTAAAGCCCTGCACTTTTCTTAAGACATCTATAAAGATCAAACAGAGAGAACATGGGCAAGAAAGTTAATTTTTAATAATAGAAGAGACATTTCCAAAGTGGAAAGATTGTTGCATGTATGGGTTACCTCTAGGGGCAACAAAAACAAAAAAAGAAGTGATCGAGACATAATCACATCATTATAAAATATTTTTAAATTTTCCAAATATAAAGATATATTCAGTAAAGTTCTCAGAAATGTACAGAAAAGTCAACTTCTGAGTAATGTGTGTCAGATTAAAATTCAGCTTCACACCAGCAATACCAGCTCTTTGAAGGTGGTGAACCAATGTCTCAAAAAGTATGTGAGGAGAAAAAATGTTTATTTTTCACCTTGAATTTTTTCCCAGGCTATGATTTACTCATTAATTATTTAGGGAGAACAGATTAAACATATTCTTGTGTATGTAAAAATCTGAGAAATTTTATCATCTACATATTGACTTGGAAAGTGTGCTCTCTCTAAAAATAATCATAAAAAGAGGGAAGGATCAAAAAATGACTTCCCAAAATATTCCCAAGATTTGACATCTTTTCCATGAACCAGATAAACATGAGACTGTCAAAAGAAGACATTACCCATACACAAATAAAATGAAAGGCAGTAGGAACTCTAAGAAAAAATAAAATTTAGACAAGTGCAACAAATTGTCAGATTTTCAACAAATAATATGTGTATCATTGTCACAATGTAAATAGTTCTGCATTGCATTTTTACCTTTGGAGGGAAATAAAGAGTTAATTGGTGTCATAGTTTGGGGTTAGCTGTCCCCCTAAAGCTTCATACAGTCCTCGGTGGGGCTTTTTCAGAGGTGTGTGAATCTAGAGTATGTGATGCCAGGATTCAGGGTGGGTGATTACTAGATCAGTCCGCTAACTGGTTTGGCACCACCTTTATTCTGGTAGCCTGGGTACAGTACAAGGGACAAAAGGAGACTTGCTTTCTCCCTTGCTTGCTTGCTTTTGCTGCCTTTGGCTGCCATAATGTTGCTCCTTGGCAATGCCCCTCTGCCAAGATATCCTGCCTTGGCCGCAGTCAATTATGACCTGAAATTTCTACAAACTATGAGCTAAATAAACCTTTCCTCTCTTCAACATTGGTTGTTGGGTATTTTGTCTCAATGACAAGAAAAATAACTAAGACAGTTATCTGTTTTGTGCTACTATAACAGAATGTTTCAGACTGAAATTATAATGGATAGAAATGAACAGCTCACAGTTTTGCAAACTGAGAAGTCAAGGTCCTTGTCTACACCTATGATGACACTTACTTAGTTGTGGAGTATGAACTTTTTGATGATTTGTTGAATTCTATTGGCTAGTATCTTGTTGATGTCTTTTGTATCTATGTTCATTAAAAAGATAGCAATAGTTCTCTCTCTTTGGTTGAATCCTTGAATGGATTTGAAATCAGGGTAATGCTAGCTTCCAGGAAAGACTTTGGAAGTACTTCTTCCTTTTCAATTTCATTAAAGAGCTTGAGGACTATTGGTGTTACATCTGAAGTTTTTGTAGAATTCTGCAGTGAATCCATTCAAACCTGACCTTTCCTTAGATGGTAGTTTTTTTTATTACTCTTCAGTCTTTTTATTACTCAATCAAATCTCACTGACTGATACTAGATCACTCAGGGTTTTTCTATCATGTTAGTAATTTTGATAATTCATATGTATCTATCAACCTATCCATGTCTTCTGAATTATCCTTTTTTTGGCATACAGGCTTGCAAAGTAGTTGTTAATCTTCTGATTTTGGCACTGTCTCTTGTGATTTTACTTTTTTAAATTTCTAACTGCATTGATTTGGGTCTCTTCATTCCTTTTTCTATCAGATTGGCTAAAACTTTGTCTTGTCTATTTAGTTAATTCTTTCATAGAACCATCTCCTCGATTCATTGAATCTTTGTTGCTACTGCTGCTCCTGCTGCTGCTGCTGTTTTTAGACTAATTTTCATAGGTTTCTGCTCTGATCTTTATGATTTCCTTCTTTGTAGTAGCTTTGGATTTGGATTGTTCTACTTTTTTAGAATCCAAGGTCCATCATAAGGTTTTTTATTTGGGCTCACCCTGTGTTTATGCTGTAGGTATTCGCAGCTATAAATTTCCCTTTTAGGACTCCCTTGACTGTCCTAAACTACCTTAGTGTGGAGCAGGTATGACCAATTGTTGGATTCTGTCTTAGTTATTTTTCTCATTGCCAAGACTAAATAATTAAAGAAGAAAAGGTTAATTTAGTGCAGTTTGTAGATGTTTTGGTCCATAATCAGCTGGCTCCAAGGCAAGGTGGCATGGCAAAGGAGAAATTGTTCATGGTGGGCAGAAGGTAGCAAAGCAACAAGGAATGACCACAGCCTTTTCTATTCCTTATATTTTATGCAGGCTACTTAGGAAAGGTAACACACTCTTACTCCTTTGATCCACGCATTGCACGATGAATCAATCCCGGCATCACACATTCTAGCTCTATATCCAGCCGCCTCTGAAAAATCCCCATCTGTGACTGTCTGAGACTTTGGGGGAACTTCTAGCCACAAATAAGAGCAGATGCAGAGTCCACTGAACTCAGATACAATTCTAATTATTTTCTTCACTGACCAGAAAAAATAGTAAGTTACTTGAGCTTATTTTATTTTATTTCCATACTCCATTTTCTATAAAAATAGAATAATAACAACTTCATTGAAAGATTGCTGAACATTTGAATCATAAAGCTTCTGGTATGGTGGATTTCCAACATGTTGTCTATTCTCTTAAGACCCTACCAGTCTTTCAGTTTTAATCTATTCCTAGTCTAAGATATTTTTCCCATATTGGAAATATGGCCTTTGTTCTATGTTTGTCAAGGTAGCAGCTAATAATCAGAAAACTCAAACCAGGTGCTAGATTGTGCAAAGAATTGCTTATTAGCTCAGAGAGAGTGTCGCATAGGGAAGCACTAATCACAGAAGTCCTTGATTATTGTCCTGACTTAAACCTTGCGTGTCATATGTGAATCATTTCTTTTTCTGAGCCTGACATACAATATATGAATGAATACACTATTAACTATAAAACAGCATACACATTTATGTATATGAAGTTTGTAAACTATAATCAGCCTTTTAATTATTGTTTTATTACATTTCTCAATGTTATGCACTTTTTAGCAAAAAAAAAAAAAAAAATGGTTTTCCGGATGGTAAAGCTCTCCAGGAAAAAAAAAAAAAGAGCACTTACCGCAGTAAAATTTCGTGCCCCTTTTGATCAGCACAAAGGTATTTAGGTAAGCAGTCACCTTTACAAAACAGGTAAACTGACTTGATAATGACTCACTTTTGATATATGTTTCACTGGATTCATGCAAAAAAAAATGTAGCACTGGGCTGCGGTAACAGCCTGCTGAAGGTCACAGACTCCTTTCCAAACATTTGGGGTTCAATAAAATTCCAGATGTATTTGGCCCTGAGCAATTTTATTTTGTTTTTAAACCCATGTGCGTTTTAAAGAAAATTTCATCCATATGCTTTTGATTCATTTACACTTCAATCATTAAAAATTGCTTTATTTCATAGTTATCTAATATCCAAGAAATTTACATTTATAAGTGTTTAGAAATGCTTTCCTTTAAAAAAAATTTCACTCCACAGAAAAAGCCAGATGACTGGAAGCTATTTGCTTGCCAAGTGTAAATAAATTTTACACACCTGAAGTTTCTACCTTGAATCCAAACTCCAAACTGTCAGTCATCTCTGTATTATACCTAAAGGAACCTTAGCACAGTAAGTTCTTCTCTCTAAAATAAGTAAGAAAACATCAGATGAAAGCAAATTTAAAGTAGTTTAATAGGCATGGTGCCCAGATAACAAATGCATACATATATTGGCTGAATTCTACATAGATATTAGATATGGATCATGGAATCAAGCAGAGTACTTAGGGTCCTCTATAAATAGGTGACCTTGGGAGACTCATTTAATTTGACAGCATTTCATCTTTTTGCTTAGGAATATGAGGTAATCAGGTCAGTCCTGCATATATGAAAGCTTTGAAGACATAGTTCAGTTACATGCAGGATAAAGCAGCACTTTAAAGATTTTAATTATATGATTGCTTTGTGTCTAAAGAACAAGAGAAAGTATGTATAATATTAATATAGATCAAAGTATATTATAACATATCAATTTTTCTAATTTTAAAGAAATATTATTCATGGAAAATAAATAAATATGAATTCTGATGCTTTGATTTTTTTAAATATTCAGTTAATAATGTTCGGGCATTTTCCCCCATTAAATTTCTCTTAGTCGAGAGGTACTGTAATATTTTAGTCTAAGTGCTGCCGAAGCAAGCACAGTATTCAAATCTTTAAAGAAATTTAAAATCCCAAGCTAGCAGTAAATACCCATTAAATGTGTATAATTGGCTAGCCCCTTTGATACGCATTTCTTGTTTAATCTCATTTAATCCTGTTAAATAAAGCACATGAGTCTCAATTGATAGATGAAGAAATTGAATGAAACTAGCTCAAGGTCACACAATAAGATGAAACAATGCTCAACAAATGCAGCCTTTGGGATCCAAATCTTTCAGTTTCCTTCAATAAAGTTGTGTCCAATTTCTCAGAATGTACGGAAAATTTTCCAGCTCCAAAAACATAGTATTCTTTGGGGAGGAAGTTACAAAGGTAATACAAACAAATACAAAAATTTTATAAAATTTTAGTCTATCAGCATAGTGTAGCATATTCCTTGTGGGGAGTTGATCCACATACATGCACATAACACATTTTGATTGCTTTTTTCATCCTTTTTCTCTTCCTCCCTCTCTCTCTACCCATCTCTTGATTCCCTTCCTTTTTTTTGATACGTTTGCTGTGCATGATGGTTACATGCCTTGTAGTAAATGCATTCATATAGCTGATACCTCCCAATTCCTTTTCCTCATTTCTTTTCCCTTCATACCTTCCTCCATACCTTGATTCCCTTCCCCTTTGAGAATGATCTATCTCCCTGCTTCCTGTTATCTGTCTTTTATTTTACTTTTCATTTTCACCCTGGGTTTTTCATATAAAAGAAACAAAGTGACATTTAAGCTTGTATTGATGATTTCATTCAATTATAGTTTGGTCTCAAGTTACACCCATGTTCCTGCAAATAAATAAAGTTACTCATTCTTAATAAAACTTCAAGACAGGGATTGTGATGTCTCTCACTTCACACTTACTTACTCAGGATTGTTTTTGCTCTTCTTGGTCTTTTCTGGTTTCATAAAAACTCTGGGATTGTCTTCTCCCATTCTGCAAAGAATGCTGTTTGAATTTTGATGGCGATTGGGTTAAATCTGTATATCAATTTTGGACAAATGGTCATTTTGACTAAATT
The DNA here is from genome assembly GCA_004027295.1 of Dolichotis patagonum. Taxonomy (NCBI): domain Eukaryota; kingdom Metazoa; phylum Chordata; class Mammalia; order Rodentia; family Caviidae; genus Dolichotis; species Dolichotis patagonum. The sequence goes on from PVJX010007610.1 coordinate 35,115, forward strand.
GATTCTGCTTATGCAGGAACAGAATCCATTTTCTCAGGTCCTCTTGCATTTCCTGTTTCAGAGTACTGTAGCTTTTGCTGTAGAGGACTTTCACTTCCCCCATTAGGTTAATTCTCAAGTGTTTAATTTTTCTTTGTGCTATTGTGAATCATATTTCCCACTAATTTCCATCTTAGTAGATTTGCTATTAGTGTACAGGAACACTGTTGATATTTATATATGGATTTTGTATCCCTCTACATTATTGTATTTGGTTATTAATTCTAAGATCCTTTGGTAGATTTTCTTGAGATCTCCCATGTAGAAGATCATTTCACTTTAATAGTGATCATTGGACTTCTTCCTTTCTTATGCATATCCCTTTTATTATTTTTTTCTTGCTGAATTGCTCTTTCTAATCTTTTGAGTACTATGTTGAACAGGAGTGGAGGCTTATAAATAGCTCTCTTTCATGAATATCAATGCAAAGTCCCTTGAAAAGATAGCGGTAAATAGAATGCAACAAATCATCAAAAGTACCATAGGTCATGACCAAGTTGGCTTCAACCCAAGGATGCAAGTGTTGCCATATATACAAATCAATGAATAAACATCACATAAACAGAAGCAAGGACAAGAATCATGACTGTCTTAATACACACATAAAATCTTTGACAAAACCCAACATTCTTTCATGACAAAAACACTAAAGAAAATAGATATCGAAGGATATTATTTCAATGTGATAACAGCCATTTATGACAAACCTATTGCCAACATCATATTAAATGGGGAGAAAATGAAACTTTCCCTCTGAAATCAGGAACAAGAAAGCAAGCATTTTTATCACTCTCCTGGCTCAATATTCTCTTGTCTCTGGTGAGGGACTATTTATGAAGTATCTTTAAATAAGAAGTTTACCAGTAACAGTTAAATGCTGCTATGATACAATTAACAAAAGAAAGTTTATTGTTTTTATATTGCTAGGATTTACATCTTGCTCTCTCCCTGAGTAGACATAAGCTATTTTATTTTCCTCACTTTTATAACATTCAATTATGCCATTTTATATTTCTTGAAATCCATGGCAAAAGAAGTCTTCATAACATTTTCTAGAAAACATGAACCATTTCATCTTTATATATGTATATACATATTTATATAGTATATATATTCATTTGTTTGCTTGCTTTGTCTTTTTGAGACAAGGTCTCACTATGCAGTTCAGGCTAGCCTTGAACTTACTTTATAGCACAGGCTAGCCTTGAACTCACAGCAATCCTCCTGCCTCAGCCTCCCAAGTGCTGAGTTTATAATAGGAATATGCCACCATGCCTGGAAAGAGATATTTTTATTGAACTTCCAGAGTATGGGCTGTGGTGATCATATTTCCCAATGGTTGCACTGTGTTTGTGTCTATGGTTTGCATGTCATTGCCAGCTTCCACAATTCACCACATTTGTTCAAAAGAGTCCCATGTCAGTTAGCGTTTCTGACATAATACTACATCTCAGCACTTAATTGCTTTAAACAATATTTACTTTGTCTGTGACTCTGTGTCTTATTTTGCTATGCTTCTGCTCTGGGATGGGTTGGCTCATTCTGCTGGAATACCTCCATTATGCAGTTGGCTTGTTGGCTGGCTGGTGAGCTGGCAGCTGAGTGATCTAGGACGGCTTCAGTGAGATGTCTGGCAGTTGGCGTTAGTGGTGGAGAGTGGTGGGAGTCACTCTGCCGTGTGTCTTGGATCATCTGGCAAGCTCGCCAATGCTCCTTCATGTAGACAGTGTCGCCTTCCAACAGAGGAAGCTCAAAGATCCTTGAGGACTTAGCATGTCACACATGTAATCTCACTTCTGCTGCTTTTTTATTAGCTGGAGGATGTCACTGTCATGACCTACATTCAAGGGTGAAGGAAACAGACTCCATCTATTGTGAGGAGGGGGTTATAAAGTAAATAGCAAATTTTACTATTTCTCTCAAGTTTTCTTGTGCATTTCCAACAGAGATATTCACCCTAGATTACCTTTGGCATTTTGTTAGCCTTTGAAATATGTATCTTACATCTGTCTCACCATCATATCTTGGAAGTAGTAACTTGCTTTGATTTCAGAGGCTCATAGCTAGAGGGGAATTTGTCTTAAGATGAATCATGTCTTGATTTCACTGATGTGATTTAGATGAGACTCTGGTTATTTGTTTCTTTCTGGTAAGACTTTTTCCCAATATATATATTTTTATTGGTCACCTTAATTTAGCAAAATATTAGATTTCATTGTGCCTTTTATATATATTCATATAATATATTTGGATGTTAACCATCCCAACTTGTCCCCTCCCCTAAACTCCTCCCTAACCCCTTCCACTTATCTAATAGTGTCATTTCTGTTTTTGTGACATTTGGGTTTTTTTATAGATTCCATGTAAAGGAAAATTATTGTGCAATGTTTCCTGTAAAACTCATTATTTTGGACTTTTGAGTTGATGTTGGCATAAGTTAACACTGTTGGGCTATTGGGGTAGAATAAATATTAATTTGCAAATGAATAGACATAGCTTTGGGGGACTTAGAGTGGAATGCTATGCTTTATGTGTTTCCCAGAGTTCACATGTTGGAAATTTAATCCTGAACACAAAAGAGATGAGACCATGAAGAGGTAAGTAGGTCATGAATCCTCCGCCCTTATGAATGGATTACCAGTGTTATCACAGGAATGGGCTTCTCAGCAAAAGATGACTTCACTTCCTTCCTTTCCCATGTGGTATCTTCTACCAGGTTATGGTGTAGCAAGAAGATCTTCATGGTAAGCTGCACATCGATCTTGGACTTCCCCACTTCCCTCCAGAACCATAAGTTTCCGTTCTGCATAAATGACCCAATCTCTGATACTGTTATAGCAGCACAGAATGGACTACAACACTGAGTGCCTAGAAGGGGAGCCCACAGATACGTGTGCAATGTGTCCTCTCTCTGCCTCACCTACGATCCTACCGCTCTTTGCTGAGCACTCTCATGAACAACAAATACCTCCATAGTGTGTCTATCTTAAAAGTTCTATCCAAATATCTCACTCATATCTTCTTATCTCCATTCTCCAAATCATCTTCCTTCTAAATCCCTGATCTCCAGGGAAATTATTCGTCACCATCTATGAATGAATATAGATTTGAATCTCTGACCTCTCCTTCCAGGGAAGACAAGCACTTGTGAGTGCCACTCAAAGTTCTGCTCCTTTTCCTTCACTGTTGTCCCAGGGACTGTGACCACTCACGTGCATCCAGTCCCAGCACACTTCTGGGTGACAGTTCTGTATGGGTTGCTTGTATTCCTAGGTGTCTGCTGACTGGAGTCATTCATGGTCTTATTCTCTTCTCAAAGACATTTGCACATGAGCGACCTTGTAAAAGTGGTAGTATCTTCATTCAGAGCAGAAAGCATGCCTGTCTACTGTCTGTCAAAAACTGAGATGTCACCAGACACAGTGGCACATGTTTATAATCTCAGCCCTCAGGCAGCTGAGGCCAGAGGATCACTGTGAGTGCAAGGCCAGCCTGAACTACATGGCAATACTCTATCTTTAAAAAAAAAAAAACAACTCTGTGAAATTTCTGGGATTGTACCCTGTGTGAGTTACAAGCTCATCTGCCACAAGTTTGTGTAAAGTAAGATGCAACCAGGCCCACCGCTATGCTCCTGAACTTTCCATTTCCCTTTACCTGTAAGGTGTATGGGCACCCGGCTCATTCCACTTTGTCCATCCTGACATCCTAGTCAACTGTCCTCAAACAGGAATTATCAGGCTAGAGAGTCACAAGACCTGGCCTCCATGGCCAGGAGGTCAGTCTTAATAAAAGACCAATAGTGAACCAAGGGCTACTTTTCAGAGCCGTGCTGGTAGCCACATCAGGGAGACCAGATTGGAAATTCCGAGCAATGCCTGTGAATGAAGGTTGTGTCCCTTTGCCAGACGGTAAAACCATCAGTCACAGAGACATAAAGTTCAGAGAGGTCACTGGGGGTTACAGATCCCAAATATAAAACGAGCATGCTGCAGATCTCTGGAAAACTTCGTATGGCTTCCACTCAACCATGCTGACTTATGGGTTGGTTGGTATAAATGAGACAGTGGAATGCTCAAGGGAGTCACATATGTCCTAGTACCTTAAGATGCTAAGGAGATAGAGCACGCAGCAGATTTTCTTCAGTTTCCAAGAGGATTAAGCACTGTGAATTCTACCACATAGAAACAGTTTGGCAGGCAAAATTCTGAATTTTGTCAGGGTTTGTCAGCCACCCTGGATAGGAGAGGTGCGATGACACCACCGTCAGGGAAGTGTGCGGTGAGGCCTCTGACTTGTCAGCCAACAATACATCACATAAAGAAGGAAATCTTTGAATAGGGGAGGAAAAAGACACCCATTTTAAATCCCAAATCTGCCCCCTCACCATGTTAGAGCAGATGCTACATTTCCTGATGGGAAAAATTCTCTGTTATGGAACACACCAGCACTGTAATCGCTATTACAGGATTATATACATCTTCCCTTTTGTTCGTTTCCTAAGGTAATAGAAATTTCTGAGCCACTGAGCCTTAAGATGCTTAACAAAAGTTTTTGCTAACTATTTATCTCAGATTTATTTAATCCCTTTCTGGTAGTTCATATATCTTACCTATAATATCTTATCAAACATAAAATCACGTGATCCTCCAAAGATGGGAACGTTAAAGACAACGAAACTGTGGCCATGTCTCTCAGTGTTTATTAAGCAGCTCGGAGCATTAGGGAAGTGTTTTTATAAATCATAACCAGTTAGCCTGTTTGCTTAAACCAGAGGCACCTAGAATAACATTGTGTTTGATGCCTTTTCTACTACTCCAAAAATGATACTGTCCCATGCAGGTAGGTATATGTGACCTCTTCTAAGTACACTTGGACAGTTTTTTTGTCTTTATTTTTAAAATTTTATTTTAAACAGTAAAACAGACACTTACCTGGCAGGGGAGATACTATGGTCATGAAGGTGGTTTTCCCAGGGTGAGGCTTATCCGTTGCATTCCAGATGGGCTGACCCTTGCAATTTTCCCAAATGCGGGAAACATGGCTGCATAATTTGTGGTAGTGGGGGACTGCATTGGTACGCTCCTCTGTTTAAAAAAAAAGTAAAACAGAAGAAAGGATAGAAATGATACAGAATTTCAAAAAAAATACTTGGCTAGTTTTTATGGCTCTTTAGTTCTACTTTTTGTGTCAAAATGAAATATAGTGAAAGGCAAGAATTTTAGGTACAGTTTAATATAAAAATTTCTCGTTACTTTCCTTCTCCCTTCTTAAATGTCCCAGGTCTCCTTAGAACTGTGAGAATTCTGTGTAAATAAAGACCTCTGCAAAGTAGAGACTTCATGCTGCTCTAATTAGGGTCTAGCATCTTTTCTATTGAGTTCCTGACTGCCTGGGATGTCTCCCCTGCTTAGCATTACACAGATGCCCCCAAATACTGAAAAATACATTTCTAAATCACTCAAGTGGGCCCCCATAGCTGACACTGTACCTCTTTCTTATTTGCATGAAGTTTCTGGTTGCCTGCTTATTTTATCATAATATATGTGCTAAATTACACCTTCCCTTAAATGTGTAATCTAAATCACCTTTCCTACTCAGTGGCTTGTCAAGATTTGGCCACCTGGAGGGACCTAAAAAAGATGACATTCTAAAAATAATGAGCTTTCTGTCAGTTCCAGCTTCTGCTCGTGAGCCTGGGATTGGAAATTCCACAACTTAACATTTCAACAATAGTTATTAATTATTTCAGAAGTACTAAGATACTCCAAGGAATACGAAGACGAGTTCTCACTACATAATCCAAAGGTGGTGGGGATGTGTGTGTTTGAAATAACACAGGATTGACTGTGATCCAAACCACGGTAGAAGCACAATTGGAGAGGAGGGACGCTGAGGGAGTCCTGAAAGACTCACAGCAGATCAAACATTGAGCTAAGACCACAAGGGCCAAAGTTGAATGTCAGCTTGTGTGCTCCGGGTACCAAGACTGGGCTGGAAAAGAAGTCAGGGAACAGTCACAATGCACTTTGAATGTTAGCCTGTAGGTTGTGAACCTTGTGATTTGCACAACAAGTGACTCATACAGGTTTTGTGCAAGAATGTGTTTTCACCAGGCCTGAAGACAGGATGCGTACATGGTGACAGTGGGGCGATTTCAAGTAGCAAAGCCCTGGAAATGGAGCTAAAAATTTGTGTAGAAAAGACACCTAGTGCTTGTCTTTAGTACAATGCCAGGCACTCATGACTTTTTCTTTTAAAAGAGTTCCTAGGTTTCCCTTTTAAGAACCATGTTTCTCCCAGCTAATGTAGTTCAAGTGTTGTTGATTGCACTCTTGGTTTCAGAGCTGGACCTGTGGATTTTGTGACTCCAGGAGAGCAGTGTGGCTCCCTAACCTAAGTGATGGGTTCTGTAATGAGATTCCTAAATAAGAGAGGGATTGGCACAGTGAGTGTGCTGGGGGAATAGAGTCTTAAGCTAACATTTGCCATTCAAGGAAAGGAGCCTGAGAACGGAGACAGTACCAGAATGGAACAAGAGAAACAGTGACACAGTGACACTGAGCTTTCATCAAGCTTCACTTCAAAGTTGAATTCTTTTGTGAATGAAGGACCCATCATTTATAAAACAGGGAATCATAAAACCACAAGAAGAAGTCTTTAGTTCAGGAAACTGGCTTCAAATAAGAGTCTATCAGTCAGCTATTACCCTAATAATGCAGCATAAAAAGGCATTTCAAAACTCAGTGACTTAAAATAGTCATCACTTTATTCTTGTTTTCTTTTCCATGAGTAGGCTGGAAGTCAGCTGAAACGGATTGAGATCTCCAGAGCAACTTTGCTTTAATCTGTGTATTGGACTTTTCCAGATTCCCCACCGTACATTTGAGTTAGGTCAGTTCTGTGCTTTATTCTGGGCTCCATAATCAGGCAGTAGCTACACAGGGAAAGTTCTCACAGTGATGACACAAATGGAAGAAGAAAGACCCAAACATGTAAGTGCATACCAAGTCTTTGTTATTGGCCCAGACACAATTTCCTTTAAGACAAAAGCAGGATGCTTGGCTGAAACCAAAGCCATGATTCAGGGGTACCTGCTTGACCCATGTGAAACCAAAGCAAAATTCACATAACCAAACACAACCTTACTGGGAAAGGTTACTATATGCTGCATAAGATTATGAGAAAGAAAGTAAGTGTTTCTGAATAAACATTTATTCTCACGCATCATTTTTACTACCTAGATAGTGATTTATCCAGAACTATAAAATAACTCAAAGAATGAAGAGATCATTCCAGAGGTCATCATGAGATAAGTTGCTCTCAAGTACCACTGGCTCAGGTTTGAACACAAAATGATAATTCTCCAGAGGCCATATTAAAGTAAGAGTGACAGTAGGGTATAAAATTAAGTGACACTGTCAATTAGAAGGCTGGGGATACTGACCTATAATCATCTAGGAGAAAATGTATGCACTGAGAAGAAAGAGGCCAAGGACCAGAATATTACATTTAAGCAGAGGGAAAGAAGTAACAAATCAGAAAAAGAGAGTAGCAATAATTAGAGAACCAAAGCAGTCAAGGGGAAGAACTACTGGAAGAAAAAACAGCTTTGAGATATTTGATGTAGTTGTAAAAGGTTAACATATTAAAGACTTTGATGCTAATGTGGTCTCATCTGAATACATGGTATAGGTAATTTATACTTTGCAGAATTCTCCCTATTACAGTTTTGTTTGTGGATTAGTATATAGAAATTGCGTAACTATAGTAAATAAATTTTGGAGAAAATAAATAACTCCTGCAGGGTAAACAGTTTTGTCCTTGCTTATTCTTTCTCTGTAAGTAGAATTGTTCAAACCCCACTTCTCATTTATTTGAATTGCCTTGAATATTTCTAGAAATTTTCTTTTTATCATTATGTCCTTGGCATCCTAATACAGTATGTTTAATATCTGTAGAGGGTCCTTGGGAAGAATCCCCCTGAACGAAGACCATTTGGCTCCATTTTGGCTAATCCTTGCCCTACTTTCCTGTATTGTTATATACAGAGCTGGGTAAGAAGATCCTAGACACCCTCAATTGGCTTTAAGCAATGTAATTAGTTCTAATCAAGACACTGATATGTAGCCTTTGAAGCAATGAGACAGGTCAATGAAGCACCACCTATAATTCCCTCTGTTTGCATATTGCAGAGTTGCTATTGCTCTTCTTGCCTAGCCCAGCACAGAGTTCTCACAGTCACTGAGCTCTGAACCACTCTCCTCTTCACAAATCAATAAAATCAGTTTCTGCCTTGGGTCATGGCCATTGTTCTGATAGGACTTAGGAACCCTGGAGACACCAATGAGGCCAAGACGAGCCTCCTATGTTATGTATACTTGAATGTCATATAGCTCATGCTAATTATCTCTATTATATCTTCTTTTTGTTTATCTCTATAATTTACTCTTTGAGCCTTTTGAATTTTACTTTGATTTCCACTTTGAAAAATGTGCTTCCTTCTACTTTCCTTGTATTGCTGGGGCCTGACTGTGCTCATCATTGCAATGCCTGCTCTAAGACTTCCTGAGATGCCTTCAGGTGAGTGAATTCATCTGAGCCAAACTTGGAAAGTAGAAATAAGCCATGTGGGACCCCAGCTGTGTGGGAAGTTGGCTCTTCTAACTCACACAGTAAGGAAGAGTGTCACTCTTCCTGTTGGCCATGGGGAAGATCTGTAGCTTCCTAGGTGACAGTGGTGAAGAGTTGGGCAGTTGCTGGGAGCCTAATGACGGTGTGTCTACAGGTCAGCTTGCTTTGGATAAAAAGGCTGACGGGAGTACACAGTTCTTGAGTTCTCTACAATTCTCTGCAAAGGCTGTTGCATTACCCTTTATATCAGAGTTTCTAAGAAATATGAGCCGAGCCAGCCACTTACATCTTTTTCAGTCAGTTGTGTATCTCAGGAAGAGCTGGTAGCTGGATAGTCACAGAATTCTTTTTTCTCATTTTGAAGAGTGTTTCTATGGAAATTTCAGGAAAGATGCTACAATCCAGTTAGCCATATTGCCACATCCTGATATGCAGGCAGTTTGCTCTTAAATAAAGGTTTACTGTCCACATAGTCTATGTCCTTTTTCTCTGGGTTTGGGAGAGGTGCAGTCCATGAAAATTCATTTTGAAATGTGCAATTGCCTGAGTATCACCAGCCAATGTCTGTGTCATTGTCTCTTGTCATCCTCATAATCCTAATAAATTATTTTTATTCTTGTATCCTGTCATTAAAAAGAGAGTGGGTTTTGGCTTCTACTTAGGATTTATTATAGAGATAAAAAGGAATGCTGAAATAATTTTTACCTTAGGTAAAGTAAATTAGTATTGTATGAACTAAAACTTTTGTTCAAATATTATTTAACTGAAATAAATTTTTACCACAGCATATTAAGTTGTACCAAAGTGCAAATTAACCCTTATTCTTTTCTCATGTAGATAATTATTTAGTTTCTTAATCAATGCTCATACAAGGTATGATAAAATATATGGTGAATAATGAATTTTTAAAAAGTTATTACACACAAGACATGTTATCATTAATCTTCCTAAACTACCCCTTGCTTTGAATGTACTTACTGTTTTGCCCCACTTTTTGAAGCAGGTCTGAAAGTTCTCTTTTGTGTCCTAATGAAGTGTGATCAGAAATATGATCAGGAGACAAGAACTATCAATATGCTTTATACAAGAAACACATTCCACTCAAAAGGAAATTCATAGACTTAAAGTCAAAGAGAGAGAACAATGCTCTATATGACAGGGCATAAGGAAAAGGCAGGGATAGCTTGCATATCAACCTCAGAATGGATCAGGAAGATATGGCATTTTTATACAGTGGAAAGCTACTCAGCTATAAACATAACCCAGAGGCTCTTGTAGGTAAATGGATGCAACCTGAGATCATGCTCGTGAGTAAAATGGTTCAGAGTCACAGGGTGCACATTGTGTTGTCCCTCTAGCATAAGAGACTGAGGGAGTTAGTGCGATCCAAAATGTACAATGGATATTGTGAAAGTGAAAGGAAGGGAGGCATCTGAAAAGGGAAGGTGGTAGCCATTGTTAATTTCCTATTATCTTGTTTTGAAGCCATGTATTGCTTTCATTTTTCTGTTTTGTTTGCTTTTATTCTTCTTTGTTTTGTTTGATTTTATTATATCAGATGCTATGGGCAGCTACTTCAAAGATAAAATACACTATGGTAACCATTGTTGATTTCCCATTATCTAGTTTCAAAGTCCTACATTACTTTCACTGTTTTGTTTTGATTGATTTTATTCTATTTTGTTTTGTTTGTTTTTATTATATCTGATGGCATAGGCAGTTACTTTGAGGATAACAAGAGACATCATGGTAGCCACTGTTGGTTTCCTATTGTCTTGTTTTGAAGTCCTGTGTCATGCTCACTGTTTTGCTTTGATTGGCTCTATTTTGTTTTATTTGGTCTTACTCTCTTCCAAATAAAAAAAAAATTAAAAATAATGATGAATTCTGTACTGGGCGCCATCCAGCAGAAAGGGCCCTAAAAACATTACATAGTGTCTACCCCCAGGACACCAGGTCTGCCACCATGCATCTTCTGGATCTTTCCTCAAATCAAAAAGCCCATGAAAGGTAAATATTTTGAATCAATTCAGGATATCCAGGAAGCTACCACAGTTTAACTAAAAACACTCAAGAAGAGGATTCCTAGAACTGCTTAGGAAGTGGCAAGAATAATAGGACTACATAGGCTTGAATACAGGGAGGGCACTTTGATGGAAAATGACAGCAATATGTATTTTACTATAGTTTTAAAAAATTTAAATATTCACTGTATTTTCACTCACACTGTCTTAGGAGCTATGAGTCTATTTTGTCTCCTGATAATATATAAATGTTCTAGGAAGAACAGAAACAAGAAATTTAACCTCTGAACCTGCAAACTCACATGTATCCTTTCTCTCAAACTTTGATTCTCCCTTGGTTTGGGACCTTTTTCAATTTTTCAAATTCAACAGATCCTTGGGAGAAACTGTGGAGTGTCAGGCACTGTCCTAGTCACTGGGACAGATGGATGAACAAAAATAATTCATGTGGAGCTTTCATTCCGTACAGAGTTAAAAGTGGAACAAGTGTTGTCCGAGAAGAGCTCTCTAAAGGGGTGATGCTTGTGTTGGCATCGACTAGGAGGCTGCACACAGTACTTCTGGGATGTTTTCATTCATCTCGTTAGACATTCCATTGGTCGAATGGCAGCACTGACAAGTGTGACCAGTTGCCAGGTAGCATTTGTACCCAACACACTGTTAGTAAGTTCTGATGATCATGGATCTGATGATACTGTGACTTTCCAAAGAGCACTCGGTAGAAGAGATGAATGGTAATATATGGGCTAGAGTTGGAGCAAAGTAGGGTTAGTTGAAACACTGAAGTTCTCTTTCACATTACCTTTAAAGGTTTACTTTAAAAAGTGAATCATTGAGGTGAATAACTCTAAAGTCTTTTCCAAGCCTTAAATTCTGCAGTTCTATAAAATGAGAAGCCTTGTACACAGGACAAGGGAGCTGTAAGCCCTTCATGTTTTTTAGTTTTAATTGTACAGTGTGGATTGCAGTTATTCACAGTTTTTCACTACAAAACCATACAGTTAAGGTCATTTAACATCGAATCAGTTGGAATTTCCAGTAATCTTGTGGGATTGGTATGATGGCCTGCTTATTACTGATGAGAAAATAAAGAATCAGAAGAATAAGACACTTATTTGAATTTTTGAGTTGCAAGTAGAAAAATATGACTTGACACCAGGTCCTTTGCATCCATGCGAGCTGCCCTTCCTACAGTATCACATGTCCATGTGAGGTGAGCTCTGCCAGGCCTTGAGTTTCCTGCTGTACAAGATAAACACATGAGCAAGGAAGCACATAGAATTATGTTACTCATTGCCTGACAGAGGAGAGAAATTAGCAGACTTCGGACAGATCCTTACTTCTCCAATAACTAAAGAAAAAATTGATTCCTTTTTAAAGGATATCAGATGACATACTAAATAGTAACTTTGAATACCTGCAAGAGTTGCAGAAAAAAATGATCAAATATCTCCTTCTCACCATTTCATATTTACTCAACAAAAGCGTTGATGGCAAAACCTAAAACAGTATGATCAACTCCTCCCTTTAACACAGAGATGGCACGCAGACAATCTGAAAAATAACTTCCTCACATATTGGGCTTATTATTTCAGCAGCTTGTAGGAGCTGATCGGTCCTTTCATAAATGGATTTTCCTGCATATGATTGCAGCATCTATATTGTTAAAGCAGATATGATTCAGATACCAGAGGCAGAAGAGGAGTTTCCCCATCTCCAAAATTATCGTGCTTGACTTGTGCTTTTACTACTCATAGGCCCACCCATCACAATGGGCAAAGGTACTAGCTCTTGAAACTTTTCAGCCAGTTGTAATTTATAATTGCAGGGTAAAGTACTAGAGTATGAAATACTGACTCATTGCAAAGCTATTCCTCCTTTCACGTGGGAAATCCACTGCCTACAGTAAAACTGGTAGTAAAAACTGTCACATTCTCTTTCCCACATACACACAAAAGGAGACATTTCTACTAGTCTATCTCTCTTGCAAAGATGCCACAGATAAACTACTTCTTAATGTGAATATTAAGTTTGGCAGTCTCAACATTTCCATTTCAAATGAAGTATCTTTACTGGGCAATCTTACTCATAAGCTGAAATGTTTTCCAAACATGAAGTATGATTATATTAATTTGACAATTTCTCAGCAATATGTTTAACATATATACAAGTGAGAGAATTTTTAAATCAACTCACATAAGTTATATTCCTAATAACATTTTCCAGTATTTAGCATGTCTGGACAATATCAATTCCAACATACTTTGTCAAGTGAAATAATAAATAAAGCTCACCCCATTGTGGTGATGCTCTGCTAACTAAACAATTTGACTCTCCTTTGTTTATATGATATTAAATTTACTGTCTTAGAGTTGGGCATGTTTTCCCTCTCCTAATTGCTCAAATTTCGTTGCAGAGTTATTTTGGAGTATTCTGCTTTCTCCTTCATGTTTCTAACTTCCTGAATTAAAGTAGCATGCTTCAACATTCTCAGGAACATATGTTCTTCTCAGACATCTCCTTTATATAAGAGGTGAAACTGATAGAGGGGAAAGAAAGTCCCAACCTACTAGATGTCTGGTATGAGCTCGTGTTCTCTAAAATCAAAGAATGAATTTTAGGAACAATGGAGGCTAACAGCAGAATATATTTATTGAGAGAAAAAAAACTTCTGTCTGAGAGAGAGAGACAGAAAGGGTCTCAAGTGGATTATTAAGGACTCTGCCTTTTCTAAGGATTTTGTAGAGCAAAACCCCAAGGTGAGGCAAGTCTAAGGTGCAAAAAACATGGAAACTCACAAGGTTGGAGTGAGATGGTACAGAACTATGGTCAGCCAATAAAAAACAAGAGTAATTACTTGGATAAAATTGATTAAATCAGGATCAAACGGGAAAGTGAATCATATAGCAAGCAGTTATGCATAAAGAGCAATGGCTCTTCCTGTAGGGCACTGGGATGGTGACTCCTGGCTTCTCAGAGTGACAGAGACCTATTTAGAATGTCAATTCCTTATGTTTATCCATGGAAAATATGTGGTGTATTTGTTTTATCTTTTCTCTTGAGGTCTGGCCCACAGCAGAGGTGTCTATCTCCCCGGCAGTTGCAAGGTATCTCATCTTCTGCCCTGGCTCCTTTGAGGGCCCAGCCCTGTCTGACTGTCTATAATATTTTTACCTGACTCAGTTGCCTGTAACAAAACAATATTTGCTTCTGTTTCTATTTTCTAATCCTCTTTTATAGATTATACATATTAGGGAGAACATGTGATGTCTGTCTTTCTAAGTCTGGCTTTTGTTTCTGAACATGATAATCTACACATCTATCTACTTTGCTGTAAAAGACAAAATTTCATTCTTCTTTATGCTTGAGTGACTACATTGTGTATACATGTGACATTTTCTTCATCCATTCATCTGTTGATGGGCACCTCGTCCAGTCCAATACCTTGGTTGTTGTGAATTGTGCCACAATAAGCATGGGTGTGAAGTATCCCTATAGCATGATGACTTTCGATTCCTTTGGTATATACCAAGGTGTGGTGTAGCTAGGTCAATGGTGGCTTTATCGCTAAGAGTTCTGAGAGACATCCATACCAATTTCCATATGGCTATACTGATATACATTCTGAGCAGCAGCAGTGTAGAAGGGTCCCTATGTCCCTCTATCCTTGCAACATTTGTTGTTTTTCATATTATTGATGACAGTAATTCTGGGATGAAATGGAATATGAATGAAGTTTTTATTTGTGCAATTAAATGTGACTTTTTAAAAATCCAACCTTATTTTAAACTCTAGGCTCAATATTCTCACAATACATTTGTTTAGTACTTTTCTGATTTTTCAATATTTTTCCTATAATAGAATGCCTTTTCTTTGTTCCTTTTTAAATAAATGTTAAGATTACACTGTTGCTCATTAGAGGTACTCATTAAATACGAAAGTAGCAGAACATGTTCAAAATATACATGATACAAATATTTACAGATCACCAAATATTCAAATACAAAATGATTTTAATTTCCTTTAACATTACTTGGAGGAATATTATTGATTCAAACTACCAAATATTTTAATAACTCATGTATGAATAAGATTTCTTAACACTAGGCTGTTATTCTTACATTAAATATTGGTGTTGTAAAATGTTAGTATCTACAAGGCAAACTGTTGCACTTGGAAAGAATTATTTGCCATACCTAAAATGGATTCAATGTGGGGGCAATCAGTTTAAAAGAAAAAATTTTTAAATGAAAAACTTCTAAAATTAAAATTCAATTTACTGGGTTTATCTGCAGTGACCTTTTTCAGAACAAAAATACAAAAAGCAGGAAGAAAGAGAACCTTAAAGCAAAATTCCAGATGAGAAATATAACACAGAGACATGTTACACCAGACATAATTTGAAATACTGATGTCAGATTGTTTGGACACATTTTCTTTAAACATATGTTAAGTAAATAAAATTACCATAAAATGTTTTGGTGCCATTCAAATACAGTTACTAAGTTTGTTTTATTTTTAACAATGATAGAACATAATACCAGAGAAATCTGGTTTGAATTTTAAAATGTTTTTCTCTCTAAAACAACTAACTTTTGAAAGTCAAAAATTCTCAGTCTAAAATGATTCATAAACAGTGAAAAATGAGCAAGTCTTCCTTTACTTGTTTTCCTAATAAGGTTAAATTCTCACTTGACATTCCCTCTTCACCAAAATCAATTTTTGGTTTCTTTGGTAATACCTACAAGTTACTTTGCTCCACATCTGTCATTTCTGCTCTATCATTATCTTTAATATATGCCACTGAACTCAAAGTTCTCTCTCTCAAATAGATCCTAAATCAGTCCCTTTGCTCCTTGAAAGATTTTCTCAATTTGTATCTTCTAATCTTATTATTATTTTTGTGTGTGTGTTTGAAGTAACTGATTCACTGGTTCCAACTTTTTTTCAGATCCTCATTTTCATGAACTTGTCCATTTTTAAATCCATTTTCATAGCAGATCTTTGAGTAACAGTTTTACCAAGCAAAAATCCCCTCAGGATGGCCAAATAACTATCAAGATAGTTTGCAGGTACCTTTTTATGTAATGAGATGTTTCTTCAACTTGATTGTACCATTTTGGGTTTCCCTAGTAGAAAGATTTTCATCATCTTGGGTTAAGGGAGACAATCAACAGCCCTAGCAAAATACAAATCAATATTCTCTTCAAGCATTGTCTTGTTTTTGCAACGCGCAGGCTTATGCTGTATCAGGATCTGCAGAGGTGTGCAGTTCAAACCTACTATCTCAACCAAACTGACGAGTAAATTCTCCCAGGCATCCAAGGAGGATCCAGCCTGAGACTTCCCCAGAACAGACTTCTGGTTGTGGCAGCAGCTGTTCCCCAAACTCCTCAGGTGCATAACTGGTTCCCTGGAGATCGGCTGCAAATGATACTCCCCGGAGAAAGAGCCACAGGCTACTGCCGTGACATGGCAGGCATTCCAGAGCTGAGGGACTGCAGCGGTACAGCCAAAGTGGGGCCACTGACCCGACTGCTAACCTAGGAACATATTACTGACTTAAGTCGATGAGAGAAATAATAAATAACTTTAGTTCACTCACCTCTCTGAAACGTTACTTGCATTCCAGCTCATAGTGCCTAAGCCTGTGCTGGTCTCATCCACCTCTCCTAATTTCCTTTGCAGATTTCACAGGCACCTCCTCTCTCAACTGAAAGCTCAGGTACCAAACTGCAGTCTCCGCTGTCACCGTCACCGACCTTCTTGATATGTGTGCATCGTCTGTTAGGAATTAAGCACTGTACATTAATCAGCAAAACCATCCAGCAGTTCCAAAACAGAGGGTTAATTCAGAAAGCTGAATTTAACTAAAGAGTGAGAAGACTGTTAAATATTAATACAGATTCATTTTTGTATCTGTGATTCATTTCTATCAATGAAACCAAATTTCTTTTGGATGGGCTAACATTGGGTCAGTAACTGTCATTCTGTGAGACGTAAGTCACTGTAGCATTGCATCCCATGATTTAAACACTGCCCCCAAAATAAACTTTTTCTATAATTTTGATGAAGTATAACTGAGAGTTGGGAATTTTGAAAATAAACTACTAGGTTCTGAATTCTCCATTAAAAACTAAACATCAAAATATAATACCTAGGAATAGATTTAATAGGACAATCTCTCCAGAAGCCACAAAACACTGCTGAGAGAAATAAGGAGATTTAAGTGAATGGAAAGAAATATCCATACTTATGGATTAGAAAATAATGTTGCTTAGATGTCTGTTCTCCTTAAATTGCCTGATAGCGACTCAGTGAATTACAGGATATAATTTCACAAACCAATCTGAAATTTCCATGGAAATAAAAAGGACTAAAATAACAAGAACTCTCTTGAGAGGGAAGAACACTATTGCAGGAGTTATGCCTCTGATTTAAAGACCTGTGACAAAGCTGCCATCATCAAGACAGAGAGGGTCTGGCACGATGACAAACAGACGAATGGGTCAGAATTGATAGTCCAGAAATAGATACACATATACATGCTGAAATGGTTTGCAAGGAAAATGCCAAATACACTAACTGGGAAAGTTTATTTTCAGCAAATAATGTTGGAACAAATGAAGGAATATATGGAAAAGTAATTAAGATTTATTACCGAATCACACCATTCAAAACTTAATAGTAATTTAAGATGAATAGCTAAACATTATAGAATAAAATTATGAAAGTTCTAGCAAAAAACACCAGATAATATTTGCATGGTGGTTCTATAATCCCAGCATTTGGGAGGCTGAAGTAGGAGGATTACCACAAATTCAAGGCCAATTTGGGCTACATAATGAGTTCAAGACCAGCCTGAATTGCATAGTAAGACCCTGTCTGAAAAAAACAAAATCCATCGAGCAAAAAACCTTTAAAAATATATATTTGCATAACCTTGGGGGTAGACAAAGAGGGGTACAAAAAGAATGAACAGTAAAAAATAGCTAAATATGGCTTCACCCAAATATAATTCTTATTTTTAAGAAATACTTGAAGCTAGGCATGGTGGCACACGTTTGTAATCCCAGTACTCTGTGAGGCTGAGGCAGAAGGATTGCAATGGGTTCAAGGCCAGTCTGGGCTACATAGTGAGTTCAAGGGCTACCTGAACTGTATGGGAGACCCAGTCTCAAAAAAATATATATGCTGAGAAAGATGATGAAAAAGCAAAACGTATTTTGAGAGGAAATTTATCTATCTATCTATCTATATCTATCTATCATTTATCTAGGTATCTATTATTTATTTTTCCATGGATTTATCATCTATTACCCTGATAAGAACTTACATCTGCAATGTATTTTAAAACTCCCACGATTCGATAATAAAAAGTGAGATATAGAACACAGAGTCCACACCAGTATAGATTTTAGAGTACGTTGTAGGTAATGCCGCAGTGGCGCTGCGGTTTTGTGAAAAGTGAAACAGGCAGGCAAGGAGCCAGCTGCAAAGCTAGAAAGCCACGGTAGCTCTTCGAGGTTAAAGACACTTTTCCTCAATTACTTTAAGGTGTGAATGGTGTCCCCAGTGACCTTAGAAGTATTACAGAGAAAATATTTACAGAAAGAACCACAATTCCTCCAAGCAAATTTCCAAATTAGCCGGGAGTGAAACGGTAGAAACAATCCTGAACGGAAAGCAGAAATGCCCCTGATCCTGAACCAGCAGCTTGTGGCTGAAAGTGAACTGGCGCAAAACGTCCCGGGAGCTCAGTTTTGTTTTGTTTTGTTTTGTTTTGTTTTGTTTGTTTTGTTTTGTTTTGGAAAACATTCATACTGGACAACAGAACCGCTACTATTTCTTCCAGTGCTAAACTTCAGTGATTAAGTCATAGATTTTACTTACCAAGATTTTGTTGGTATCTCCGTCAGTATTTTCCTTCCGTCACTGACACACAGGAGGATGAAGACTCACACTTACTGACTGCGTCCGTCCCAAGCCTAAGCAGACGCCCCAGTGCTTCATGAGCCCTGAGCAGCAGGTCGCTCTGCAAGTAGGCGGTGTGCGCCATGCCTAGGGGAGTGGGCGGCACACGCCAAGGAGGGAAAGCCCGGGAGCTGTGTCCTGTGCCAAACAGCTTGGACTTTGTTCTCTGTCTTTTCAGAATCATCATCATTTCTTTTGTTCTTTCTAAAATAAACACCTGATCAGAAACGTTTGTCTAGAAATAGGATTGATTACAGATTATTTGGTAACTTTCTCGACTCACACATTCTTGAAACACTTTTTTTTTTCAATTTTCCATGTTCCTGACCTTGAGAGATAGTTGGCGTTTTGAGTTATCTGAGCTATCTGTGGATTCAACTGACATTGAATCAGAAATGTTTAGAAAAATATTGCATCTGTATTGAGCATATCTACACTTCTTTCTTGTCATTATCTCCTAAACAATACAACTATTTCACAGCATTGATACTGTATTAGATGTTATAGATGTTATAGATGATTTAGAGTACCTGCATAGATTATAGGTGAAAATGACATCGTTTTATTTAAGACTTAAATATTAAGACTTAAATTTTGGTATCCACAGGGGTCCTGGAACCAATCTAAAGGTACAGGTATCAAGAGACAACTGTATTTAGGTTCTGTCTTGAAAGATTTTTTCTGTTCCTCTAAATCTCCATAGTGTCACTCAGAGTGCTCTGACGTATCATCAGAAATACAGTTTTTCTAAGCAAGTTGACTAAAGGACATTGAGTAGAGTTAGTTTTTCAAACTGAAAGAAAAAATAAATATAGGCTCCCTACTGAAAATGGCTGTCATTCTCATTTCTTTCCTCTTTTGCAATGCAGAAGAATATGTAATTCAAGTAAGATAGCAAGAAATTTATAATAATAGTGTTTAAAAAATAATAGACATACAGTGGGACCTGTGATAATTTTTCACATACCTAAACCAGTTCTTCTATTCCCATTTATGTTGGCAATATCCCAGTTAGTTAAACTGGCAGAAAATTCAGCAGTATGACATTTGGGGGCTAGCATAATAAATATGAGTTGTCTGGACATTTGAACATTCCAATTAAATTTATTCTATTTTGATAATTGCTGACCCACCTGAGCTATGTCTCACAGCATGTGTGTATTTGCATATACTCCAACTACAGGGTATTTTAATACAGTGCTAAACAGAAATACTTATTTAGGCTTATATTTTCAAATAGTTGATGAGAACATACTTCCAACGTTCGTATCACACAAAATAGAAAGTCTTTGTAATACTCAAATATGTGAGTAAATCTGAAGTTTTGTTACCAGATTTTTATCATAAAATTAGATAATGGAGGTAGATATTTCAAGTAGGAATGCAACAATAAGGGAGTTATAGTCTTATTATTACAGTATCAGAAAAGCTAAAAATTTGGAACATAGAAATTTATTCCACTAATGCTCTATGCTGTCTATGGCATTGCATGAGGACGCACAAAAGCCACCAGCCACCATGTCTACCTTCTGCAAATGCTCAGCTGGACACAGGAGCCACCAGGAAACAGTGGCTTCTGTACCTTCCATTTCCAAACTCACACAAATGACTTTGACTGCTAACATTTAGACCAACTCCCTACTGGCCAATAAATCAGGTTCCTCCAAACTGTGAAGCCTCACGTTACAGGGTGGTGTGTTTGAGAGAACAGGAATCACACTGCGTATCAAGAGACAGCTCCAGCTTAGTTCCTCAGACACATATACTTAAATTTCCAAACTTCCATAATATGCTTTTGACCAACCTACTGAAACAGTTCCTCAAGCTAATGAAGGCATGATTAATGTCTCTCTCACAAGGCGACACACGAGGACCCTAGTGTCACAGATTCCATCCTTGAGTACTCACGTTCTGTCTCAGCCACCATCCTGCCCGGATGAACTGTGCTTTCAGGATGACCTCAAAGCCTGATGGCTGACAGAACTCCTCACACAAGTCACTTCAAGAAAGAAGGAAGGAGGAATTTCAGATATGAACTCATAACAATTATATTTGTACAAATTTATCAGTAAAAGACTATCTACATAGGAAAATATGGGCAAATTCAGGAAAATAGTTACTGAAGTCCTTCCTTCTGTGACTGATCTTAAAGCTACTATTGGGTCAGGATTGACTCCTTTATCACACATTTCATATTCACTTCGTCCTTAGCATCTCAAATATATCTGGACTTTGCCTGGCAGAGAAACCCAGTTTCAACATTCAGTGGTCCAAACCGTTAGTAAGTCTTACATTTATTGAGTAACCGTGATTTTCATGAACAGTATGAGGAATAATAAGACACAAATGCAGAAAGTCATTTTATATCCTTGTCTTACTTCTTCCCTGATGATAGCATCAGCACTACTTTTTTTGTTTTTCTCCATTTTCTTTCTTTTCGTTTTTTAAGTTAAGTGTATTGTAGGGGCCGGGATATAGCTCAGCAGCGCAGCACCTGCCTGGCAAATGTGAGGTCATGAGTTCAATTCCTGATGCTCTCCTCACAAAAATTAAGTTTATTGGTACATTTTACATGTACACAATGATCACATTCATCATAGGGAATTTGTACCTGTACATGATATATCTTGATTTTTCTTTTTTTCATTCCTTTACCCTCCTTTCAACCCCTTTCCCTTATTTACAAAAATTTTGTTATTTTTTCCTTTTTTTCTCATTTTTTCTTTTCCTTTTTTCCCTTGCCCCCTCTCTCTTTCCCTAGTTCTCCTTCTGTATTGAATATTCTCTCCCTATTTCACAATATCTATTATAGATTTGGGTCTTTATTCATACTTTCAGTTTCTTACCCCAAAGAAAATGCAGTATTTACAAATGCGGGTCTGATTTATTCCACTTAAAAGTATGATCTCAAGGTGCATCCATTTACCTAGAAATGTCTCAAGTTTATCCTCTTTATGGCTGAGGAGTGCTCCATTGTATAAAAACACTCTTTATCCATTCATTGGTTGATGAGTGTTTTCACTATTTTCAAGATTTAGGTATAAACATGGATGCACATATATCACTGTGGTATGATTCTTTTAATTTTTTCAGGAAGATATCAAAAAGAAGAATAACTGGCTCAAGTGGAACCTCTAGTTTTGGTTTTTTGAAGAATCATCACATTGATTTCTACTGTGTTAAAAACAGCAAGGTACTGTCACAAAGGTAGACCAAAGATCAATAAAACAGATTTGAAGGTGCAAAAACAACGCCAAACACAGTCAGCTATCTTATCTTCCACAAAGGGACCAAATACCTTCACTGGAAGGAAGATAGCCTGTTTAATAAATGGTTCTGGAAAACCATTTCCACATGCTGAAGGCTAAAACTAGACACATATCTCTCACCACACACTAAATCAAAATGTACCATCCCTATTTTATATTCCCTCAATAAACAGGATTAATTACCCCAAGCAGTACAATATCTCTCTTCTTTGTAATTTTAATGACATCATAAGTTCAATGTATCAATGTTGCAATTTGAATTCCAAGTTCATAATGTGCTCTGGTTAAACTGTTCTTTCTTGGAAACCACTATCTCAGAATCCACAGAGCCCAAGGGCATATTATTACATTTATAGAAAATGATCCAGGTGGAAACACTAAGAGCAGGAGAGGCTAATTCATGGCAAGAGGGACTGCTATGATAAGAAGATGTAGCTACTGTCTCCATCATAAAATAGATCCAGTGTAGTCAGCTGGGTACCAGGTGGTTGGTGAATTACTCTGGAAAATAATAGCGTATATAAGGTCCAATTGGTCTCTGCTGTTGGAAGGCTGTTCTGCAATGATCATATTCCGATCATTTTTACTTAGAGGAAACCCCTATTTTAATACCATTAATATCCGTAGTCCTATTACCAGGCATATTTAGTTCATGGGTTCATAGAGCCAACACTAAAGTCCCCGTGGGGAGATGCTGATGGACATTCACAGTGAGTGGCCTTTGATTAACACATTCATGGACAGAAAACTTTCATACTGTCTGTATCCTGAAAGCTCCACTGTTATACCTTTTTGTCTCTTATCCTCTAGAATAAGCCATTCCAAACCCATGGCAATATTGCCAAATTATTAGCTAGCATCCATGATTTAGTGTAGAACTTTATCTTTCTTCTCATACATAATGAAAAATAAGATACTTTGAGTTTGTTTCACTGAAAGTATTTCTCTTTCCCTGAGGGAAATATATAGTATAAGTTGCCTCCCAAATCCAACCATTTCATTTCTTTCTTGGAGTACTCCTTTCTCAAGAGTAAAATGTGAAGAAAATTTTATTTCACATTGACTGCTATGTCCCCAAAATTCTAGACCACTATGCCACTAGAAAATTCATTGAGATGGCGGACCACAAATGTAAAAGGGATTACTTTGCAGTATCTAGATACTGCATTACATGTATCCAGCACTATGTGTATCTAATCAAGATATTTAAATATTTTCTACATCCTACAACTCCAATTTTATTAGCATCATGTCATCAGTATAGTGGGCAACGTAAGTGTTTTGTGGTTCAATGTGACACAATTAAGCTCTTATACATTAGATTAAGACAGTTGCTAGAAAACTGACACAGATCCCAGACAAAACAGTTAAAATGTACTGCTGTAATCAGAAGGTAAAAAAAATAGACTCTAATTTTCTCTATTAGTGTAGATTAAAAGACATTTTTGTATCAATGGTTTAGCTCCAGGTCTAAAAATTACTGCAATTAGAGTGAATGTTTGCTTAAATTTACAATGATTTACTTCTGTCAGATGCACTTGTCTTGATCATAGGTCAGCTAGGTGAATTACATCAGGATGTTATAGGACTCAAATCTCTAGCATCTTTCAATGGTTTTACATTGTATTAATCTTTAAAATTCCCCAGGACTATATGTGTACTTCTGTTTAAATTTTTGGTAATGGTTGTAGGGGTCCAAACTGTCACTTCCTTCCGTAGTAGCTCTGCCTCCATGTGGGAATTCAGCCAGCTGAAAAGTAAGTCTAGATCAGTTGTGCAACTAGGAAAGGGAATATAACCACTGGATTTCTGAATACCCACAATGAGTACTGTGACATAGACATGGGCCAAGACCCTCCTGACCTTTTTCTGGTGGGACAGTGTTTCATTTCAGTTTCCCATTTCAGCTCAAGACAATTGTCCAATAAATCTTCCAACATCCGGATAACTGCATTTCTCCAGTTGACAGCCAGACACCATGTCGAAAAGCCAACTGTCCTGTTGATAAGACTGGAATACAGATTTACCATAAATGGGTATGACAGCAGCGTCCCAGCTCTTCTCAGGGAGACAGTCTCACCTTAGTCAAAGCATTCTTGATCCTAGAGTTGGTTTATGTCTGGGAATTAACACATTCAGGACAAAGCCAAAATTTGTGTCTCACTGCCGGCTGGCTCTGAGTTGAATTCAGTTGTCACCACCTCCAGCTAGAACCCACCATGGTATATATATAACTGTCCCATCAGGTGACTTGTACTCCCTTTCTGGGCCCCTTTGATTGTAATAATGTAATGAAAAGTATTGATTTACCAGGCCTGATGTCATCATCTTACAGTTCCTCAGGGAAAACATTCAAACAGTTTAAAAAGTTTGTATTACAGTATAAAAAGTACAGTATTAAAAAGTACAGTATTAAAAGTACAGTATTAAAAAGTTTGTATAAATGCCTGTATTACAGTAGAGCAACTTTGAGGTACAGCAGTTATAAAGGCATATTATATTGTATACACCAGTAATGGGGTACCTGTAAGATTTCCATGTTAAAATTTAGAGAATTAATTGATAAACTATTCATGAATATAGATAAATTCCTTTTAATTTTTTTTATTTTTTTTGTGTTTTTTTTTGTTTGGTACCAGGGATCAAACTCAAGACCTCGTGCTTGCCGGGCAGGCACTTATACCGCTGAGCCAAATCCCTGGCCAATTCCTTTTAATTTAATGGAATACATTTTTTGATCATGTAATCATTTTTAAATTGGTATGAGAAGTACTAATTAATAATTGTATTTGGACAATAATTATTCAATTTCAAGCAACTAACTATAACCCATTCATTTATAGACTTTTTATTAATTTCACTAGTAAAAAGACCAATAAAAATGATTAGATCTGTTTATACCACCAGTGGATAGGACAGTGATACAGGTACCATCAGTGATTCAAGATAGCAGAAACATTTTAAGAAGAGAGTGGTTTATTGCTACCATTGTTTTGAAATAAGATTTAAACTTTTTTTGATTATATATTTTTAGGTACTATTGTATCAGGCTTCTCAACTTTTTCAGCCTTGAATATACTATAAGTTAGTCACTGCCAAAAATATCTACAAATAAAATTCTTCTGTTCACTATTTAAGCTAAACTATTCATTTAAAAAGTTTCCCTTATTTGTTCCTGCTGTTACAGTGTGACCAATGGCTTCTGGCAACCCACGACACCCTTATTTACTTTTTAAGTACAAGAGCCCATTTCTTTGATGATATTGTTACAGCTCAGCAGGCTCAAACAGTCCAGGTTCTTGTGTACAACTTGGAAAAGGGATTGCCAAGTGTACACCTCCTAGTAAGTAGTTACTTTTACTGAACATCACAGGACAGTAGCAGAAACAGGCATAAAGGCAGCAGAAATAGGCAGACAGGAACTCTCAGAGAGCTTCTACAGACTCCAGCTTTCAGAATTTAAAGGGTCAGAACCCTCCAACTTCAAGCATCTCCCTCTAACTGCGGGTGGCTCTTAATCCAGGGGCCTCCCGTTCAGTCGCCTATGGATGTCGGAGCTAATGGTCTGCCACCTTGGGCATCACGACCTCCTAAACTTAAACACAGATTCTCATTAGAGCAGTGCCGTGCTCACAGCTGAATGAAGGAGAAGGAATGGCTCACTCAATTTTCCTGTTTCTGACTGTATCAGTATCTCCCACCATCATCTCTGACCTGCAGACCACAGTTACTATGAAGCTTTGTTCCCCTCATCAGGATATTTGCCCCAAGTCCTTAGGAGGAAGTGCCCTCTAGCTCCTTATGGTAAAAGAACGAATGAATTGTTACATGTGGTAAATTTATTCCAACAATCTTTTCACTCCTAAGCCATTGCATTCCCCTTTCTCTGCTGTACCAAGCAATTTCTTATATCTCAACTTTGTTTAATGCAGGAAAACTTTTGAGTCCAAAATTAAATTAACCACTAAGTGAGATTGTTAAAGTTGATCTTAACTGTTTGAACTGCCCCATCGAATCTAGAATGCTGTTGTTGTTGTTTTGTATGTTAATGGTGAGTTCAGTCTTTGGTCTTTCTCAGAATGCATATCTCACACATTTCCCTGAGTTTCTCTGAATATAAAATCGCGAACACCGTGCAGCTTTCTGGTGTGCATGCTGTGTGCTGCTGGGTCTGCATCTGTGTTTAAATCTGTACCATGAGATGCTAATTCTGGGCTGGAGGAAAGGAGGGTACTGGAGCTGTGCTGTGATGAAAAGTCGCATCCGCGGGCCAGCGATGGCCTCGGGTGACGTCGCTGGCAGGTAATCAGGCCAGGTAATCAGGCGGTGCTTGGGGGAAATGGCAGGGCAGCAGTTGCTGCTTGTAGAAAGGAAGCCTCAGTGAGGCTAGATCAAAATACTCCAAGTCACTGGGATCTGTCCAGAAGTTATCATTCCAGGTCTTATGTTCTCAGTCTTTCCTAATCCTTCATTTTCACATAACAGACCTGCTGAAACTGTGGAACCAGTTGGTTTTTAATTTCTACAACCTATGGGATCAAATTCTTAATCTGGCTTCTGGATATCTTGGGTGAGAGATCTTTTAGGACAGTTATAGAAGCTCTATGTTCCACTAACCCATAAATTTATCATTTTCCAACTAAAACTTCATTACAGTAAGAAGCAGCCAAAACACTCTGAAGATTATATAATAATCATTTCCTCTGGAATGTTGTGTTGGAATAGCCACTTGGTCTTTCCTTTCAGAGTCACACAACTGCAAGTGTGTGATTATCAGCAAATGCTTTGTCTCTGCGTGCTGTGAATTACCAATAACCCACTTTTATCTGTTAGCCACAAGATCATTACTGCTTTCAAACCTAACCCAAAGTAGCTGATCCAAGATTACTATCTATGAAGTATCCATAGCAAATTTTAGAACCAAATTTTGTACTGGAGAGGTTCAGTCAGTCATTTGGAAACTGCTCTTGACATCTCAAAGATTATGGGCTTACACAGCCAGTGAGAAGGCTGTGGGAGTGAAAATCAGGGAAACTGCTGCCAGTAGCAGGAGATCAAAAGTGCTGGGATCCCAGAAAACAACTGTCACTGAACGAGCTCAGAGGTGTGCAGCTTTCCAACAAGTCAACAAGAAACCACTGACAACGTCTATTTGCTGCTGTAGAATACCTTCCAAACCTCACCAAGAACCTCTCAATGGCAGGAGCGAAATGAAAGCCCAATGGCAATGAGGTGGGAGCTTTCTACCCCTGCAGTTGGAAAATAGAGGACAATGGTGGGACTGAATATCAGCACCACCTTGAGTGGCTAACACGGTGACTATGGGGAGGAAGTCCAGAGTCAAGAGTTGACAAAGTCTGCGACAAAATGCACTCAGCAAATGTGAACTGATTTGCTATGATCCCATTTATTGGTTGTTGATGCTATTTCTTGCACAACTGGGGTTCCGTAAAGTCCTTACCTCTGCCTGTGTCTTCAAGAGTTTTACCTATTTTATCTTGTAGCGAATTGTGTTTCAGTTTTTACATTTAGATCTTGGATGCATTTTGATTTTAGTTCAGTTCACAGTGAGAGATATGAGACTAGTGAGTCATTTGTTAGGAAAATGAATGAACCTTGAGACCATACTGTCAATAAAATAAATCAAACACACACGTTTAAATATGCATGTTTTCTCTTATATAAGAAACCCAAAGTACAAATAACTTAATGAGAAAAATAAAAGGTAGATAATAAGGAACAGGAAGATAGATCATTTGCAAAAAGGAAAGGGACCAAGAGATATGAGAGAGGGGAGTGAAAAAGGAATGAAAAAAATTAAGATGTGCCATCTTAATTTTTGTGTACTGAGTCCTCACAAGGAATATAATCACTGTGTCCTGTAAATACATACTACTAAAACTTTTTAAATGATTAAATTGAACTCTATTGATTCTAGCAGGGTGAATTTGACTCTTAATTGCTTTAAACTTTCATTTCTTCCTCTATAATTGGAGTTAATTATAATACATTTCCTTCATTTTGCTGAGATTTGTTTTCTAAAATAAGAGTAAGCAATCATTTTTAATAATATAATACTTTTTGGTTTATATGGAAGTTATATATCTAAGTATATTTCTGTGCATATTATATTTTTTAACTTAATGAAAAGACAATTCTTAGAGCTGAGTTATTTTATTTAAATAATATAGGTAAACGCTAATATATAGATAACAAAGTTTATATTGAGATTAAATATTATATCATAATAAAGCAACTAAACCATCTGCCTTGTGGTTCCTTATTTTATTTCCGAATAAAGAATTGTAATAAGAAAGACTTTTTCATACAACAGAGTACTACTCAGCTATAAAGAGGAATAAACTTGAGATATTTCTAGGTAAATGAATGCACCCTGAAAACATACTCTTAAATGAAATAAATCAGTCACATATGTATAAATATCAGTGTTTCTCTACTGTGAGAAACCTAAAGTGTAAATAAGGACCAATGTGTATAATAGGTATTGTGAAATAGGAAGAAATTGTTCAAAAGAAAGGGTAATTATAGAGAAAGGAGGGGGAAAACAAGGAAAGGAAAAGAAAAAATGATAAAAGAAGAATAAAATGGAAGCAAAGCTTTGTAAATAAGGATGGGAAGAGGGATTGAAGGGTGGGGAGGATATTGGAGAAAAGAGGCATCAAGATATGTCATATACAGGTGCAAATTCCCTATAATGAATCTAATCATTATATATAAATTGTACCAATAAACTTAATAATTAAAAATAAAGAGTTGTAACTTTATCAGCACTATATTTTTGTGTCTAGTTTTTATCTACTCCTGAACTAAGATTAAACCATTGATTTTGAACTGACAAAGTACAAAGTATGTTTAGGCTATATTATTAAAATCAAGATCAATAGATAAAATATTATTTTTTAACCTTTGTATAGGATTTATCTAATGCTAAAGTAATCAGTACCAGCGATCGAACTCATGACCAGGCACTTGCAAAGCAGGTGCTTATGCCGCTGAGCTAAATCCCCAGCCCCAATGCTAGTTTTTAATTGACAAACTTCCTATATTACTGTCTATTGAATAATCTGAATTAGTTTTCTTAGTTATTTTTTTTGTTGCTGAGACAAATCACCAGACACTCACAAGTTAAAGGAGGAGAGGTTGATTTTATCTCACAGTTTATAGAGGTTTCAGTCCATAGGCAGCTTGCTGGAAGGCAGGGCAGCATGGTGGAGTGGCATGGTAGAGGAGAAACAGTCCAAAGCGTGGCAGGCAAGAAGCAGCAAGCCCTTCTTCTTTCTCTTTTTATTTCATCCAGACTACAAACCTAGAGGTTTGTGCCATTCACACTCAGAGTGGATCTTTTGTCTTCAATAGATCTAGTATCCACACTGAGAATGATGCTAAGCAAATCAGTGGACTAATCTAGCATCACACCCCCATGACACAGCACCACACACCCATGACCCAGTCACCTTGCCAGTGCCTTACCTAGAAGACATGAAAATTTGGGGGTCAAGACACAAGCCATAGCATTAACCACAATCACATTGTGCGCAGAACTATGTTTATAGCTTTGTTCTTCTATAGCTTTGCTCTTGTTTTGTGTATGTTTACAGTTTTTAAAAATTATAACTAACCCAAAATGACAAAGGAAGAAATAGGTACATGTAACTAACTTTTACACTCAGCTATTTAATTAACCCTCTTCCTTATTTAAGCCTATTTTAAGTAATAACTAGGTACGGAATCCAAAATGTGGAAAAAGGAAATATTTTCCAAGGCAATGGAGTTTTTTTCCATAAAAGGATACAAAATGTGAAAATATTATTTCCTGAAGTTGTCAATTTTTGAGTTGAGAAGTTGTTATTGATATATAAGTTACCCTTGTTAACAAGTTACCCTTGTTATTTTCCTTCAAATATTTTGTATTTGGACTCCAACAATATTAGACCACTATGTATACTTGAAAGAGGTATGTCAGTTTGAAATACCATATCAGATCACACAGAGATAAAGATATAACTTTGTAATTGATAGTTCTGGGATCTACTACATCTAAAATTCATATTACCAATAAATTTAAAGGAACATAAACCCTTAGGAAAGTGTAGTGTTAATAGTTAACAGACAAATCTCTTTACTTTAGGATTGAAGTCATACCTAAAATGACAAAATTTCAATTGTTCTATAAAATATATAAAAAATTAGTCACATAAATGAGTCCTAATATGAGACAAGCCTTATTGTTAATGTTTTTTAATGATTCCAATTTCAAAGCATGTTATTTCTATAACTAGGCCACACATTTTGAAATTATAGATATCTTTTGTTTACTACTTGATATAGTCTTAAATAGACTCATTTTTGAGCCACTGAGACAGTATGTTATGCTTATGCCCAACTTGCTATTCTTAATACTTTAAAGCTAACAAAAAAGCAGCCTCCAGGATGAGAGGGTGGGAATCATTATTAAAAGGAGTCTGAGAAAGATAACAAAGGGAATAAACATTCCATCCCAACACTTGAGGGATATGAGAAGTCTAAGACTTCAAGGTCAAGGTAATTGAGCCCAGTTGCCATTACAGATAAGTCTAATGAACTTGACACATGAGAGGTTTACTTCTTGCTTGCACAGAGTCCAGTTCAGATGCCCCAGTCCTCTTTTACCCTGTCCTGGGGCCGTATTGATGATTCCTAGTCACCAAGGCAAAGAAGGAATATTGAGGAGTATATTTATGCATCAGTTTTGAAATGCCTTGTATCACTTCAGCTGATATCCCAGTGACCAGAACTAAATGCACTAACTGCAAGGGAAATTGGGAAATTGGAAGGTCCCAGAGCTATTCAGTGATCCCTGAGAAAAACACAGTAGGCATTGTTTATCCACTCCCTGATTTTCAAAGCTTATGAATGAATACAGTTGCACCTGGTGTGATATTTTTCTCTTCCATATCATGCCAGGTAAAATAATGATAGAGACATTTTGCCTTTAACTCACCCTTAGGAATTTTCATACCCAATCAGCTGTTTTCTTTCACTTAGAGGAGGCAGATTAAGGGGATTGTTCAAGACATTAGTCACTATTTTGTCAGTGGAATAGAATTCCCAACACCCTCAACTTAAACGAAGATAGGTTTATTTTGGCTTATAGTTTCAAAGGATTCAGTCCATGTATGGTCAGCTGAGTCTGAAGGAGAAATGGGATGGTGGAAGGGCATGGCAGAGGAAAGTTGCTCAACCCACAGCAGCTTAGCAGCAGAAGGAGAAAGACCGAAAGAGCTAGGTGTAAGAGTCCACCCTTTGGGCTGGGGCGATAGCTCAGCAGCACAGTGCCTGCATGGAAAGTGCGAGGTTGAGAGTTTGATGCCCACTACAAAAAAAAAAAAAAATCCACCCTTCCGTGTCAGGTCTCCAGTGACTCACTTTCAGGGAGGCCCAACACACAGCCTCACATTCAACTACAAACTGCTTAACGGATTAAGCCACAGATAAACATAGTGCCCCCATGATCCAATCACCTACCAAAAATTCCACTTCTGAACACATGAGATATTTGTGCGGGAACAGTTTAGATCTGAGCCAAACAGCTCTGCTGTCTCTCAAGCCTCGTAAGCCATTGTGTGGAATGAGTAAGTGCTCTCTCTTGAGCCATGTATGTCGCCCTCCTGCTACTCCAGATGTCTTTTGTGCCATCTGGCAGTGATGACGCAAAGCAGCCTGGCAGTAGAGCACCAGCTCACCAGCGCATCTACACAAGGGATCAAACATCTTTTGTCCATAGCTGCTAAAAGATGTCCTTTCTTCAAGATTCCTCTGATTCAGGCAATAAAACTGAGTAATTGGGAGGCAGTGTCTACCTTTTCTCCCTGATAATGGTGTAAGAATGTGTTCTACCAAAACCTTGAGCCACTTTGATGGCTGCTTACTTTCAGACACTAAATGTGGGCAAGAAAAAATTCTATCCCCTTCCTCCTTTTATGATATGAGATGTTCAGCCCTCCTTCCCTCGAACTCTCATGCCAACCCTCCCTGTAATCCTTCTTATCTGAATGCATCAGCTCAACTGTTCTTGAAGAAATCATATCACAGTGATCCACGCATATCCATGTTTATAAGAACTAAATCTTGGAAGTGGCCCTTACATTCATCAACAGACAAATGGTAAAGGAAGTGTGGTATTTATACACAACCCATACTACTCTAGCATACAAAAGGATAAGCTTGAATTATCTGTGGAAAAATAGATGCAATTTTGAGCCCATAATACTCAGTAAAAGAAGTCAAACATACAGCTTAAATATTCCATGGTTCCTTTGATAATCAAACAGACAGGAGAAACCAGTTCATTCTTCATCATTCAGCTTTTTTAAAATAAATTGTAATGTTTCACATTATAATGAATAACAGAATTTATCCCAAGTGGAGTACAATTTCAAGAAGACAAATAGTTCTCAAATTATTTTTCTTCTGGCTCTGTCAATCATTTGAAGTTCAATTTATCCCTCCACAGTTAATTTTTAAAAGCAGCATGATAAGTGCATATCCAGAAATTATCTTCAACTTCTCTCCCTCCCTAATCCTCTTATCTAATCAGTACCAAAGTCCTGTAAATCCTCCTCCTTAACATTGCACAAACCATATTCAACTACCACTGATTTATTTCAGAACTTACCATGTTTCAATTGCCTTCTAAGCCATCTCCATGAGTCTGGTTTTTTTTCTGTCTCATTCTTTTTCATTCTATTTCCAGAGTGATTTTTCTAGAACCAGAGTCAATTGTGTAAGCATTATGCATAAAATTTCTGTGTGTCCAGTCTAAGTGTTCAGTAGCTTGGCTGCTGAGATGTTATATCATGAGATTGCATGTTCATGGGTGAGGCATTCCACCAACCCTGGATTTGCGGTGCTATCTGAAGTGTCATGTGTGAAAAGGCATACCCAAAGCCAGTGTGACCATTAACCATGATTGTCCAACCAATTGCATTGAAAGACACTTAGGAAGTTAGGAAAGCACACCGTTGAGTGTGTCTATGTGTGCAGAATCCACTGGCACAGAGGTCAGTGAACAGAGGCAGTGCCACTGAAGGTGGCAGCACTGTCCAATATGGTAAAGGTTATACACCTTAATAAAGAGCTCTGCAAAGAATGTGAAAACCCCTGTGTCAGGAAGTCCAAAGATGGTGGACTGGTAGGTAGCAGGAGAGGGACCCTCTCTGAGAGAGACAGCTCAAATGCCAGAGTAAAACACCCTGGAGAGACCCAAACAGAGAGAGATGGACTCTCACAACCCAGGAAGAAACTAAAGTGCAAAAAACTGCTCAAATATGAGGTCGAATATGAGGTCTTACCACCAGAGAAGCTAAGGTCAGCGAGCACAGCACCCTCCTCGATCCACCTGAATCCAAGCGATCTGCGCGGAAGTGACTGGCTTGAGCCGCCAGAGCGTGGAGCTGAACAGCCCTGCATGTGGCATGCCCAGACCGGCCCTGCATGCAACCCACCCAGAGGCACCGTGAATTCACACTGCAGCCATCGGGGAACCCAGCAGTTTTCGGAGACCAGCATCAACACACGGTGAGTGATGGGAATAAGACCCTCCCACGAGAAAAGGGAAACCAACTGGAAAACATGCTGGATTTGGGCAGGACAGCCCTAACTCCATAAGGAAGTGGCTTCAGTTGGTTGCTCCCCTCGCTGAGGAATCTGCTTGGACTAGGCTGTTCCCCTGGCTGGGACCCAGTGAGTCACTACAAATTAATTCCCTGAGATTGGCACACACTGACGCAGTGAAGGCCTGCAAAGGTTGACTGGCCCAGAGGGGAGGAGCCAGTGCACACTGCCCATGCGTGAATTCTAAGCTTTGATAGCCTATTGAAGTGGGCAAAAGCTCCTAGCCTGCACCCTCTAGAGGAGCCTTAACCAACAAGAAAAGGGGCTGGGAATTGCGCTGTACACTTGTATGGAAGGAATCAAAAACATGACGAAAGGGAGAAATAAGAAAAAACCCTCGGCCCCCAACCCTGAGAACATTGATCCAGGAGAGGTAAATACAAAAGATATTGAGGGCAGCAAACATGCAACGTCAAACACAGCGGTAGCAGACATAAAGAGATATCTTCAGGACCTCGTAAGTGGGACCAAAACTGAAATATTAATTCAAATTAAACAAGAGATAAGTAGATTAATAAAAGAAAGGCTGGGCACCTCTCAAGAAGACACAGACAGAAGAATGGAGGAACACAAAAGGAGAGAAACATTTAATGAAGATTACAGAAAAAAACCTAGAATTCATGAAGCAGATTCAAAAAGATTATCAGGAAACTAAAGACTCCATAGAAAGCTGGCAAAACTGCTTGAAAGAAACCAAAGATACACTATCACAAATTGAACACAGGCTTGCAATGTGGGGTTGAAAGGGAAGATCTCTTAAAAATAACAAGGGAGGAGGCAGTAAAGATACAAAGACTGGAAGATGACAAGAGGATCTATAACTTAAGAATAAAGCAGGTGAATGAAGAAGCAGGAATCAAATCAGAGGAATTACAAAGGCTATTCACAGAAATTATTAAGGAAAATTTCCCAAGCATAGAAAAAAGAAATGATATGCAGAGGTATGAAGCATACAGAACTCCAGCCGCCTACAACCAAAACAGAGCTACACCCAGACACATAATCAAGATCCCAGAAATTCAATATAAGAACAGAATATTAAAAGCCATCAGAGAAAAGAAACAGATCACCTATAAAGGAAAACACATCAAAATCATGGCAGACTTCTTGACACAGACCATCAGGTCAAGAAGAGCTTGGAGTGAAGTAATTCAAGCACTGAAGGAGAACAATCTCCAGCCCAGATTGATGTATCCTGCAAAACTCTCTCTAGAAATTAATAGAGAAACAAGATGCTTCCATGACAAAGAGGAACTAGGAGAATTTGTGACCACCAGTCCAACCCTACAAAAAATACTGAAGGACATTCTAGGGAGAGAGAACAAGAATACAAGCATTTCAGGAACAGTGGCAGAGA
>PVJX010007611.1:0-70072 GCA_004027295.1 Dolichotis patagonum
GGATCTTGATTATTATGTGTCTGGGTGTAGCTCTGTTTGGGTTGTAGGTGGCTGGAGTTCTGTATGCTTCATACCTCTGCATATCATTTCTTTTTTCTATGCTTGGGAAATTTTCTTTAATAATTGCTGTGAATAGCCTTTGTAATTCCTCTGGTTTGATTCCTGCTTCTTCATTCACATGCTTTATTCTTAAGTTATAGATCCTCTTGTCATCTTCCAGTCTTTGTCTCTTTACTGCCTGCTCCCTTGTTATTTTTAAGAGATCTTCCCTTTCATGACCCCACATTGCAAGCCTGTGTTCAATTTTTGATAGTCTATCTTTGGTTTCTTTCAAGCAGTTTTGCCAGCTTTCTATGGAGTCTTTAGTTTCATGATAATCTCTTTGAATCTGTTTCATGAATTCTAGGTTTTTTCTGAATTCTTCATTAAATTTTTCTCTCCTTTTGTGTTCCTCCATTCTTCTGTCTGTGTCTTCTTGAGAGGTGCCCAGCCCTTCTTTTATTAATCTACTTATCTCTTGCTTAATTTGAATTAATATTTCAGTTTTGGTCCTGCTTACAAGGTCCTGAAGATATCTCTTTATGTCCGCTAACGCTGTGTTTGATGTTGCATTTTTGCTGCCCTCAATCTCTTTTGTATTTGCCTCTCCTGGATCAATGTTCTCAGGGTTGGGTGCTGGGAGTGTTTTCTTATTTCTCCCTTTCGTCATGTTTTTGGTTCCTTCCATACAAGTGTACAGTGTAATTCCCAGACCCTTTTATTGTTGGTTAAGGCTCCTCTAGAGGGCACAAGCTAGGAGCTTTAGCCCTCTTCAGTAGGTTATCAGAGATTAGAGTTCACCCACGGGCAGTGTGTGCTAGCTCCTCCCTTCTGGGCCAGTCAACCTTTGCAGGCCTTCACTGCATCAGTGTGCACTGATCTCAGGGGCGCGGCCTAGTCCAAGCAGATTCCACCAATCCGCTTGGTGGGGGGAGCAACCAGCTGAAGCCACTTCCTTATGGAGTTAGGGCTCTCCTGCCCAAATCCAACATGTCGTCCAGTCAGTTTCCCCTTTCCCATGGGAGGGTCTTATTCCCATCACTCACCGGTCCCTGAGAACTGCTGGGCTCCCCAACCTCCGACATCAGCGCGGCTACGGTGGGAATTCACGGTGCCTCTGGGTGGGTCGTGTGCAGAGCCCGTCCCGGCAAGCTGCACGCAGGGCTGTTCAGCTCCACATTCCAGCGGCTCAAGCCAGTCGCTTCAGTGCAGGTCGCTTGTTCAGGTCAGGCAGGAATTCAGGCGGCTCGAGGAGGGTGCTATGCTCGCTGATCTTATCTTCACTAATAGTAGCCCCAGGACCTCATATTTGAACGGTTTTTTTTTTTTTGCACTTTAGTTTCTTCGTGGGTTGTGAGAGTTCATCTCTCTCTGTTTGGGTCTCTCCAGGGTGTTTTATTCTGGCATTTGAGCTGTCTCTCTCAGAGAGGGTCTCTCTCCTGCTACCTACCAGTCCGCCATCTTGTCTTCCTGGTCAGAGGAATTTCAACAACAAGGAAAATGCCCCTTGAATCAGAGGCCTACAAGTGATTCTTGGAAAGAGGAATGAGCCAGAGACAAGCAGGACCAAGGTTGATCTCTATTATCTGTTTGAGTCACTTGGTGAAGTGTGGTGAAAACAGCCACAATCTTTGTATTTCTTAGGGCTCCTCAAGCTCACAAACTGCCTTCATAAGAACATTCTGGATTTATTTTTAAATTTTGAATTAGCCTTAGAAAATCTGCGCACACAACACAGAAGCTAGGAGCACTGTACCCCCAGCCTTCCCTGACGTTAGCATCTTCTGTTACTGTAGAGCAATGGTCAGAACCAAGAAATTAGCACGGGTGCAATAGTATTGACTGAGACATAGGCAGACATTGTCCAAATGAGTCGACTTTTCCATCCGAGGCTCTTTGGGGTTTCACATGGCTTTCAGTTCTCGAGTCTGCTGAATGCCCCCACTCTAACAGATCTTAATCTTTGTTGTTTTCACCTTGACACATCTGGTAACTATGGACCACTTATTAATTGTAGAGTTCTGCATTCCTCATTTGAGTTTGAATACTTTGCATTGTTGACAAGAATACCACAGAAGCAATGCTGCACCCTTCTCCTGTCTCTCCTTCAGAGCATATAAAATCCTGTCTTACCAGTGGGTGTTGAACTTGACCACTTGGGCAAGGAGGTTTTGCTGCTTTCTCCCTCTCAAGTTACCATCTTCCCCCTTGAAGTTAGTACTATTTTAGAGATACTTTACAGATATCTTATTTCCATTTATTTTTGCATCTATCAGTGAGCCTCACCTGCAACAAATTTTACTCTAGTTTTAGCCTAATCGTGAGTCTTGTATTTACCTCTTTTCTTCTACATTTATTGATTAGAAGCCATAGGTTGGATTTAGAGTTAAGAATTTGACATTCTTCCAGTCATTGTTCCAGTCTTTAGATCATTAGTTTAGAAACTGTATTTTTTTAAAGTACACTTTTATTGTTCTTAAGCATTTTATGTTGTTTGCCTGAAGACATTACAATGACTTAATTATATAGTTTATTTCAGATAGACTGAATGACTGTCGTAATTATATAAATGAAAAAAAATCAATGACTTATTACTAAAATAAAACATAACGGCGTACAGGGTTCATACTTTTAATCCCAGCACTTGGGAGGGTGTGGCAGGAGTATCACAAGTCCACGACTAGCCTAGGATATTCAGTGAGTAAGTTAAGGCTGGTTCATATTATATAGTGAACCTTGTCTCAAAAAAAAAAAAAAGTCAACCACACACTGTACTAAAAAGGGTACATTCTGTACCTTGAAAAACTAGTTTTCAGCCTAGCTTCTGAAAGTCTGTAGTAAAGGTAATACCCTTGATGCTTAGCAGGGACACATCTGAGGAATTTAGTTTTAATGGTTTGTGGCTCTGTCTGTTTACTGTAGCTGAAATCTATAGAACACAGTATATTTAGCACAGATTCTTGTAGTTCAGCAGTTTTTATCAGCCATAATTATACAGAGTTTGCCCAGAACAGTCAGCAGAAAAGTACTGAGTTGGAGCAGATTCATTTGTGACTTTCTAAGCATAGCATCTCTAGTTTTTAAAACATTAGAAAAGAGCATTATTTGGATCAAGGGCTGACAGAGACGTCCTTAGACCTCATAGGGCCCTCAACTCTGCAGTCGTAGCCACAACTGCTGTGCAGGTGAGTGAGTCTGACTCCGCCAAATAAGACTTTGGAAGAGCAGTGGCGGGCTGCGGGTTAGGGTTCACTGACTCCTGAGTTACATTATAAAAATGTACGAGGACCGGGGATATAGCTTAGCGGCACAAGCACCTGCCTAGCAAGCGCAAGGTCCTAAGTTTGATTGCTGGTACCAAGACAAAAAAAAAAAGGACATTAGCATTTATGCTTGCCTCTCATTTTTCCTATAGGCAGAAGACTTATCTTTGAAAATATGTATTGGGGAGATAGTCACATCCCGTTGAATACCTTGTGCTGGTGCTGCCATCGAAAAATCTGGTTACACTCTGGGGAGGCCTGCAGGACGGAACCGCCTCAGCCCTGAGATGCACGTCTGGCCCGAGCAGGCCCACCATGAATAGATACACAACGATCAGGCAGCTTGGGGATGGGACCTACGGTTCTGTCCTGCTAGGAAGAAGCATTGAGTCGGGGGAGCTGATTGCTATTAAAAAGTAAGTGTTACCCTGTGTTTCTGGTGAATTCTTTAGCTGTATCTTTTAAGATAGTTTCCACTGTACCCCCTCTGTCCTGTCTTGGAGACGTGCCTAAAGGGTCTGGATTCTACAGTGCTCGTATTAGCGGTCGTAAAAGAGTCCTGTGTTAGACTTACTACTTTATAAACGGCACAAGTGCTTTTCTTGTGTTTTCTTGTCCTGTGTGGTAACAACCAGTAGGCTAATGACTACCGTTTCGCAGGAAGGGAAACAGAGGCTCTGAAAATTTAGGTGACTTAATCTGGTCACTCAGACTTGGAGTGGTCTGATGATCTGTGTCTTATTCCTCCTGCACACTGGATCCTTGTGTGTGTAATCCAGGGCCACGGTGTTAGCTATGTGTCACCGTGAGCAGTCCATTCCAAGACGGTCTAAGACACCTGTCCGTTTGTGTGGGTCAGCACAGCTTGGTGAGCTGTCTGATTCACAGTCTCTCGTGGGTACAGGCATGGTGTTGACCAGGCTGGGGGTCTCACTGAAGGCTGGGCTGGGGACGGGTCCACTGCTGAGCTCCCACGCGTGATCGCAGGCAGTGTTCGAACCTTGTGTGTTGTCATAACAAGGATCTCAGTCAGAGTCCTGGTGGCTTTGGGCTGCCCCTGGTTTCCTGCCATGTGAATCTCTGTAAAGAGCAGCTTGTAACCTGGCCGCTTGCTTCAAGATGTGGACAATAGGAAAACAAGAAGAGTCTTCTAAAATGCAAGTTGAGTCTTTTTGGCTTTTATAAACTACAGCGGTACCTTGGTTCACAAATGTAACGCCTTCCATGATTGTGGCTGTAAACCAAATTGGATGAGAACCAAACTCAGTTTCCCCATAGGGTCAACACTGAACCTAACCATTGAGTCTGACCAGAATCATGGAAGGAATTAAGCTCATGAACCAAGGTACCACTGTAATCTCTACAGTGATCCACTGTGTTTCACTGGTTAGGAGCAAGTGATTCTTAGAAGCAAGGAGAGTTAGCCAGACACAGACAGAGGAATACCAGGAAAACGACACATCTGAGCACGCTTAGGGTCTTCCTAGGCCGCTTGTCCACTTTCCGTAGCATCTCCTTTGGATGCCACGCAAATGACCAAAGGTGAGAGATACGAAAGAAGCAACACAAGATCTCGTCACTGGATCACTCACCTTTGGTCGTCCAGTCCTGTTAATGCTTCTGAACCTCATCAGATCCACCTACCTCTCCACATGCTCTCTAAAGCCTTGCATTCGGCCCATCACCCTTTGCCGCCTGACCCCTAGGTCCTCTGTAGGTCTCCTGGCTCCTGCTCATCCCCCTGTTCATACCATATTGAGGATGTTATTGTAAATACACCATCTGATGACTAAAACTGTTCATGTCAACATTCTTCATGTCCCCCCCGACTTCAGTGCCCCCAACAGGCCCAAGCCCCCATTGCCCACCTTGGTGTCAGCTGAGTCCTCTACTCTGCTTCATTTTCTACTTCATTTCCTGATTCTCTGCCCTTTTCCCAGGCCTTCTGGAATCACTTCCCAAGTAAATCCACATTGCCCATGTACTTGCCTCTGCTTTGGGGGGAGTCCAAATGAAGGTAACTTTTGGTGTCCTGTTAATTTTAGGGTTAAGCCCCACATTTTTATTGTGACCTGCAAATTGCTGCATCATTTGACCCTGCTTGTTTTCTTCACCTTTA
The DNA here is from genome assembly GCA_004027295.1 of Dolichotis patagonum. Taxonomy (NCBI): domain Eukaryota; kingdom Metazoa; phylum Chordata; class Mammalia; order Rodentia; family Caviidae; genus Dolichotis; species Dolichotis patagonum. The sequence goes on from PVJX010007611.1 coordinate 5,422, forward strand.
CCTCCTGTCACTACATCTTTGCCTATTTGCTTTGGTCTTGCAGCCCGTTAGCTTTTTGAGCTCAGGTCCCACACGCAATACTCCCTCCTCATGCCTCTGACCCAGCTAAATTGCCCTCATCCTTTAGGGCTGGCTTGGAATATATGTTCACTGAGGAGTGTTCCCTTCAAAACCAACTAGAGTAGGTCCCTCTCAGGTTCATTCTGACATCGCCCTGCATCTTTATTAGCATAAGTCGAAGAAAGTTATTATCTACCCTCCTGTTCTGATGTCAGCTCTCTGAGCGATGCTGTCATTGTCTTGTCATCATCTCTCCAGTGCCTGGCAAAGCACCTGCCCCTAGGAGGGCGGATGAGTAGTATTTGGAGCATGAATAAAGGATCGCTCAACCAGGAAGCCCTGCGGCAAGGACAATGTCAGGGAGAGCAGGAGAGGTGGAAGTTGACCTGTTAGTGACCAACTTGAGACCGAGGAACAGTCGTGCACCGTTCCTGTGCATTAGTTTCTTCACCGGTCCATCTCTTTCAGAAGGGGGTCTATAAATGAATAAGTATCTTGTGCCCCCATAAAACTTCATTTATAGAAACTGAAATTTTGATTTCATATAATTTTCACATATGACAAAATGCTATTCACCTTTTGATTTGTTTTCATCAGATTAAAAACACAAATACCATCCCTGACTCACTGGCTGTAGAAAAGCAGAGGTGATAGGGGGCATTTGGCCTGTGGGGTGGAGCCTGCTAACCTCTGCTCTGTAGGGGCACAGAGCATGCTACTCAGTAGAGTGATGAGTTACCATCTGTGACCCCCAGATTTAAACAGAAGAAAGACTAAAACTCCATTCCTATGTTGCTTGATAGCCACATGTGGGGTGCTAGTGTGCCGGACATCACAGAACATTCCCACTAACATAGGAAGTTCTCCTGGGCAGCTCTGGTCTAGCAGAGTAAGCCTGAGAGAGTTCCCTGCAGGGCAGATTGGCTCATTAGTGGGAGAAAAAGACAGCAGTCCATGCCAGCACTGCTGGGGAATTGTGTGGTTCAGGCCTGATTCAACCCCACGTTTTAAAGTAAATGCTATTTTGAATGATAAATATTTGGTAGGAGTCACAATTACCTTCAAGAGTGTTGATCAGGTCAGAATGAAAACAATAAGGAAATAAAGTTTAGTCTACTACCGGGAATGAGCATGCTATTTGTTTCTTCTCTTTTAGGATGAAAAGGAAGTTTTATTCCTGGGAGGAATGCATGAACCTTCGTGAGGTTAAGGTATTTATTATTGATATATTAGGAGATAATTTATGCTTTGTTGATTAGAATAGCTTCATGTGTGATTAGATTTACAGTTCATATAATCTTTCCACTTGTAGTTTTTCACTGATGCTAAAAAGGTGGGTAAATGATATACAGCTAGTAGTTAATGAAAGTAAAAGATTACAATGCTACTATATTAGTGAATATGCTGTTAGAAAACTGTTATTATTGATGGATTTTTATATCAATGCACATCAATAAAATAAATCATGTTTGGTGAATTATTGTTGCCTCCTAATGCGATTGTTCCTCTTAATGCACAGGAATATTTATTCGTGTAGTTTTTCTCTAGATACAGTAGCAGTGCCTGTTTCAGTACTTCCCAGATCATCTGCGCTCTGTTGTCTGGGAGGGAATTCCGTGACCGTGGTGAAGCTGCATCAGGACTGCGTTGCGCGGGGCTGCAGCTTTACTGGGCTTTCTGGCTGGGTCTCTGCTCCTTTGCTTTCTTCTGTCCCTCTTTTCATTCTGTTTTAATTCGCATCTCTAACAGAGTAGGCCGACCACTGTGGCTCTGTCTGTGAGTCTCTTCCTATGCCCTGGAGAGGTGCTCCATCTGCTTTTTGTTCTCTCGAGTCCTGTTGGTGACACTTAATAGAATATGCACACTGGACCCTGCCGTGGGCCCCCAGATGAGGAAGCGGCTTCAAAGCTGCAGCAGGGACCTGCAGACTCTCTCTACCCAAATGTTCCTCATTGAGTGACCGAGTTCTGGTCCTGCAATCAGGTTGCTAAATGAATGGGTCATGGCAATAAATGAGGAAGTGTATATAGTATGTATATTACAGTATTCAGAACAAAGAATGGTCAAAGAGACTCTGACTTGATGACTTTGCTTTTATTTGACTCTTATATGCAGTACTCTAATGTATGACAGAACATAAAGCTATAGTACAGTACTGTACAGCACAACCAGCAAAAATTGCAGTATTGTATAAACAAGGTGTACCATATAGAAAAAAGATAGAGACTGTATAAACAAGATGTATAGAACTGTACGCACAAAAAGATGAGATGTAAGTCTGAGTCACAGATAGTAAATGCAAAAAGCACACCTCAGTCCTAAGTCTGAACTTAGGTTGTTAAAGGAAGAGTATTTTGTTGTTGTTGTTGTTGTTGTTGTTTGAGGCAGAGTCTCGCTATGTAGTTCAGGCTGGCCTTGAACTCACTACTTAGTGCAGGCTGGTGTCAAATTTGCAGCAATCCTCCTGCCTCAGCCTCCTGAGTGCTAGGATTACTGACATGCACCACCATGCCGGGCTGAACAAAGACAGGCTAGGTAGGGCTAAGGAATAAATACTTTAGACTTCTTGGGTCACAAGGTCACTGTCAGGCATTGTACGGGTATATATGTAATGAGCAAAAATAAATTTCCAAAATATTTTATTTTATGCAATGTGAAATATGATACTGTTACATGAGAAGAATGAGATTCTTTGAAGGAGCTTAACACTGAATTTAGCTAGAGTTCACACCAGTGTTCCCTGTCATGACATTGGTTCCAAGTGTCCATCTGTGAAACTGTTCTTAGCCCAGTGGACCACTCAAAATAGACGTCGGGTTGCATTTCACCCGTGGGTCACTGTGTGCTGACCTCTTGCCTGGAGACGAAGCTCTGGAGCATCCAAGGGCATCAGAAATAAAGGGCGATTCTGAGAACGTCTCAGGAAGCAGGTACCACCCTGGGCAAGATCCCGGGGCAGAGGAGCTGGTCCTCTGGCTGATGACCCCTGAGATGTTTTCCGCTCTTCCTGGTCTGCACAGAGGCCACCTCTGCTGCCACCCACCTGCCCAGGGTGACGTCACAGAGACTTAGCACAGGGGACGCAGCCAGCCCTTGAGTGTGGAGGGAATGGAAGGAGACCAGGGTTTCATCCCTTCCTCCTTGCCGAGGTTCTTCTTTTCTGCCTCCTGATGTGAAAGGGGAAGGAAAGGAAGGCTACTGAAGGACCGGCGTTTCTCATTCCCGCCTGATCCTAGCAGCAAAGGGGGTGAAGAGAAATCCTGCCCTTCTCTCGCACCGTGTGTCTGCGCTTCTCCATCTCTGCCGTCTGTCCTTGTGTGCCCCTGGAGAGAGCCTGGATGAGCCTCCGCCTGAGCCAGGCCGGCGTGGCCCTCACCCTCCGACACTGAGACACGGTCTGCACCCCCGCTGCTGGCCTTTCCCAGGCCAGCTTCCCTCCTGAAGTCCCCTTTCCCTCCATGGTGCTGCTCTAGATGTCACTGCTCCCCAGGGGGCGCTCTTGCTGACGACTCAGCTCTGGCCAGCTGCTCCTTCCTGGAACATCTCTGATGCTTCCTGTTCCTGTCGTTTCTCTGACACTTAAAATGGTTTTCCTTATTAAGTGCATTTTTAGTTCATGCATTTTGAGCTTACGTCCAGTCTTCCCAAGTAGGTTGTCTTCCTCTTAAAGTAGATGCTATGTATGGTGCCCTGGGATACTCTTGGGGCCAATTCCATTGTAGCTTTAATAGTTAAGAAATAGTTGGCCGGACCAGGTAGTACCTGACTGTTACCACCGCACCTTGGAAAGGGGAAGGAAAGGAAGACTCAGGCAGGGGGATCTCAAGTTGAGGCCAGCCCGAGCTGTGTAGCAAGTCCAGCTGCCAAACAAATGAACGAACAAACAAACAAAAATGTCGATCAGTCCCTAAGAAGGGCAGAATTGATAATATCCAACGGGAACCTTCTTCCACAAGGACTGTCTGCATATGGACCTATAGTGGTGTTTGCCTCTGACACAAGTGACCTAGCTCCACCCCTCCTTTAGGAACCTTTGCTGAGACCAGTGAGATGACTCTTCCCAGAAGCAGATCTCTAAAGAATCACATGAAGTCTTTGATGCACAATTTATCTTTTTATATGAAATGGATTCAGACTTTAACTTGCTCATCAGCCTCACTTAGAAACAGGAGCTGAGAGCCACGCTGAGGAATTTACCTTCAAAGCAGACTCCAGGCCAAAAGCAGAAGGTACCTCAGGCCACGTTCAGGACTGTCTTCCCGGAAAGCTGGAAAACAGGCTTCTTTTCTTCAGAAAGAATTTACCTTAAGGCTCCTCATCCAAGGAATTCTTGGCCACTGTGTATGAAGCACTTTAAGAAAAGAGGCAGAAAAGAAGGCTACAGTTGGGAGAGCCCACTGAATACCTATAGGTTAAGCAGTGTTTATGTCTTTTATTCAAGGAATCCAACCCAACCAAGGAAATAATCAGCCTCGTTGGATTATTCAGGAAGATCTGGCCTAAATAGTTGGCAAAACCGTGAAGAATCCTTGCCAGAGAGGCATCTTGGCAGGAACTTGTCCTGTAGGGAGGAGGTTCCAGCAGAGTCCCATCCCCTCCCCCTTCACCTAACTCACTTCCCGTTTCCTTCCCCACTGCCTCATGTGATTGATCATGTGACACATTCCCAAGCCCGATCCCCGGACTACCTTAGTACCCAGTGTCCCCCCGGGTCTGGATGTTCATTGTAACACTTTCATCTGTAAGTATTTTGTTCCTTTTATAAAAGGTTGGACTTTCTAAGGAAATTCAAAAGTAAAGCGGGCTTTCCAAGTGATTACTATTAGACTTGCCATCCAGTAAGCAAATCAACAGTTTTGCCTCAAGATGTTCTACATGCACAGGACTGTCCCTCACTGAAGCAGTTTACCTTCACCACATACAGAACTAGGGGCGCAGAGAGAAAGCGGTGTGTGTATACATGATTGCAGTCCCAGAGCGTGTACACGTGACTGCGGTCCCAGAGCGTATACAGGTGGCTGCGGTCCCAGTGCGTGTACATGTGGCTGCGGTCCCAGTGCGTGTACATGTGGCTGCAGTCCCAGCGCGTGTACACGTGGCTGCGGTCCCAGGTGCTCACCCGCATCTGTGAGGACCAGCGAGAGGTCAGCTGCTGCTTTGTGGGCGACCCTCTTACTCCTCACCTGCTGCCTGACTTTTTTTCCATCTCACTGCAGGGCCTCTCCAGTAAGATGTCTCCTTTTCTTTCTCTGTGATTAACTAGCACCAATCCAGTTATTTACATGATGATCAAAATTGCATTTTTCGTTAATTTTTATAATACAACAGGAAATACACAAATGACAGTTTTATCAAATTTATTAAAAAATCTTTCTGTGTATGGTATATCTTAAAACATTCAATGCATAGTAGAGTGTTACAATCTGGATAGTAGGATCTGGTCTCTGTGAATTCTTTATGTATTATTAACTTTCTTTGAACACCATATTCTATACTATCATGCTAGCCTTTCCCTTTGTGTGTGTGTGTGTGTGTGTGTGTGTGTGTGTGTGTATGTAGCATAACTTCAATAAAATGTTTGCCCACTAAACATCATGGTGAAGACACCCACGATGGACATCCTGGCTGGCATTTCATTCTCTCACATTTTTCAACTATTTGGTCTGTTAAACCTAATCTAAATTGTAAATGATATTTTGAACCCCCCCTTGTTTTGCATAAATGACAGGCGTGTTGCATATTCTTTGATCCAGAAGGCACATAAATATTTTACATTAATATTTCTTCCTTGCATTTTGAGTGTAGGCTGGCTAGATGTTGGTCAACTCTTGTCAACACCACCCGTAGAATTATTATAATCATTGACCACTACTGGAAATTTTTTAGTTTTATTTCTTTTTTCAAGTTCTGTCATGTCTGTATTACGAATAGCTGACAATCAGGAAATGCCCTTTGTGTCCTTCCATCCTATAACACGTACTTTTCCTCTCTGCTGTTAAATCATTTCTCCCTTTTTCAGTTTTTTTCTTTTGCAGATCTTTTGGCATTTCTTCCTCTTTAGTCTCCATGCCCCAAATGCATCCATTTTGTAAAAGAATATCACTGAATCCTGGAGAAGTATTAAAAATACTATCTCACGTACTTACAATAAAAGTTTTTATAGATTGTACCACAAAATTATAGGTTATTTTTCACAAATAAAGTAAACATGAATTAGTAAAAGAAAATAACCAGAACGTATTATTAGGTTTCACCAGAAGTAACTATCGAAACCAGTCACAGTGGTCTAAGTATAAAAAAGTATGCAAAATATAATTGACATAAAACAAACAGATGTACAGGTGTATCTCGTGCAAACAAAAACCAACTCGTTTAAATGGCACCTTCCTGGGCAGTGTTCAGGGAGTCTGTACATAGGCACTTGCGCTTCCCTGAGTGGCACTCGGAGTGAACTGCTGGGTGGTTAAAACCCACACTGCGAGGACTGTTCTGTGTCTCACACACGGGTGACCCAGATACAACCCAAGACAGTCCGGTCATCGGCCTCCGTTCGAGCAACGTCCTTTCCAAAGGATCTGCAGACTGTTCACCGTGCTCTCAGTCCAAAGCAGCCGTTGCCTCCAGGACTAGAAAATCCAAAGCCTCAGCTTCTTTTATCCTGTCCTGGCCACTTCCACAGGCTACGTGAATTCCGTAGGCTGGAGACGGTGAGCCTAAAACAGCCCCAGCCCATCGCTGAGTCCTAGGTGCAGCCGGAAACACCGCACCTAGGACTGTGATGGGTGAGATACTTACCTTTTATCAGTTCATCAAAAATGTTTTCTAGGTAAAGTTACTATTGGTTTCAGAGAAATACTCCATATAAAATTGTCAGTAAAATGTAACTTATGGCATGTCCTAATTTTTTTTCCGAAGTATTTCTTCCTACGTTTGACTAGGATTATCTTCCTTTTTTAACAACAGATTTTCTCTAATGTTTTCCCTCCTCATCTTTCAGTCTTTAAAGAAGCTCAACCATGCCAATGTCGTAAAACTAAAAGAAGTTATCAGGGAAAACGATCATCTTTATTTTATCTTTGAGTACATGAAGGAAAATCTTTACCAGCTCATTAAAGAAAGGTATGTTTTGGACATCTGGTTCCTAGAAATAAATATTACAAGGTAGATGTGTTTTCTTTCTGCTTTCTTAGTTGCAGTCTCCCAATTCTTTCTCTGATTTTTTTTTGTGTGTGTGGGGGGGGGCGGGGGGATTGAACTCACAGCCTCGCACTTGCCAGGCAGGCGCTTTCACTGCTGAGCTAAACCCCCGGCTCTTTCTCTGATGATTGAATGCTCATGCTACCCAGCTTTAATGCTGGAAGCTGCCTGCCCGAAGAGGGTCCAGCCCGAACTCCTGCTGGGAGGCATGGGACGGCCTCAGGGACCTGCTTTCTGTGTGATGGGTTTCCTGTTTTAAAGTTGTCCACCCAAAAAGGGTCAAAGATTTAAGGACACTCTGCTCGTCACTGTTCCCTTGCGGACAAATGGGCAGAACAGCCACAAGTCAGGGGTGAGTCCACCTGCATTTATTTCGAAGCCTCCACTGAAAATTTCTAGGTTGATTTCAGTTCTGTTCTGCTGCAGTGCTCACGTCCTTGCATGCTGGAAAGAAGGCAAGGCCAATAAGAAACTTCCTGCCACGGTAGTTTTGAACTTAGAGAGCGAACCATGGGCAGACTCTAGGGTTCACTTTCTGGTGGCAAAATGAATGCCTTTTGTGAATTCCCCTGCATGGTTTGAGTGAAAAGTATCATCTTCATTGTCAATACCAGTTACAAAGCTGTGGGTTTTGCCCAATCAGGGAAAAATGTTAACATCCATCCATTGCATCTCGTGAAGGCTTCAGATATCCCCCACGGAAGTTTTAGAAAGTTTTAGCTTCTATCACAGAAAGAGATTTTTATATGCTGTTAGAGGGATTGTTTTCTTATTATAAAATGTTTAACCTTTTCTTTGTACCATAACTGAATATATTTGGTATTTTTAAATTAGCTCCCTGTATGGACAAACAATTGTTTTCTTGGATATTTATTATCAAAGGATCTGAGCAAAAATTAGTGTAAGGGGGCTTGAAGACGTAGTGCAGTGGTAAAATGCTTGCCTAGTGTGTGTGAGGTCCTGGGTTCCGTCTCCAGTATTATGATGACAACAAAAATTAGTATAAGAACATATGTTTTCTTAATTTCCTATTAATGTAATCAAAAGAACATGAAGACAGGGAATTCTTTTAATACTTGAACTCAGATTCATGACTTTGTTTTCTTTTGTCCTATGCAGGAATAAGTTGTTTCCAGAGTCTGCTATAAGGAATATTATGTATCAGATATTGCAAGGACTGGCCTTTATTCACAAACACGGTAGGTGGTTTGAAGTATTTTGCTTTTGAGTAACAGTGAACTGTTGTCATCAAGCAGAAGTTGTAGAAAACATGGATATCTTTTGCAGTTAACTCCCAGGAAAGGTTGAAAAGTTGAGAGGGTGATGATGGATTTTGGTATATGTTATCTTTTGGAGTCTGATTTCTGAGTTTTCATCCTTTATCATGTTCTTGTGTTTTTTACTCTTCAACCTTTGATGTAAAGCTGTAGTTATGGAGATGAGCATTATTCTTGACCATTAACTGTTGTATTAATGAGAAAATGAAGGTTATCATGAGGTGTTGTGTGTGCTATGTTTAATCTACTAACACCCCTTCACTGTGGCTTCTCATTTTCTTAGAGTATTTATACTTGTTTGTTTCAAAGGGTTTTAAAATGATCTAACAAAAATTACATGGTACAAGAAGATAAATTAGATTAAAAACTAGAAGAATGAAAAAGAGACAAAAGCTAAATGGGGTAGGTGATCCGGCTAGTCCATGGAGAAGCATTGAATATCCAGATTATTCTCTGCTGAACTTCTGAAAAGTCTTAAGCAATGAACACGAGGTTCTAATCGCCAGTAACTACTGCAGCTTTGCTACTAGCTGGACAAAGACCTGAATTGGACACAGTTAATAATTTTCCGTGAGCCCAGAGCTGCCAAATGGATACATCTGTGGGTGATGCCGGAGGCCTCCGAGGTCACGTGAGGTCATTTTAGCACAGAGACAGATGGGCACAGTGGCTGACGCTGCACAGGCAGGCGTCCCCACTCAGCTGAGGGTGCTAACGCTGCGAATGCCTTTCCCCGAGATGCCTCACGCACAGTAGGACACGATGCTGAAACTCCCGGGCCGTGCGGTCAGTTCAGGTTGGATGTAAACTGGCCTCTAGTAGAAAAGTGTTCTGTTGCCCAGGGTGGCACAGGAACTCTGGGGCTGACACCAGCTTGCTGTTTCTCCCCGGATAGCCCTGACAGTCAGAGATTAAATAAAACACAGATGCAGGCTATCTGTGCAGAGCTGGTAGGTCAGGCTCACGCTGAGTAACCCGTGAGTAATAGGCCAGACTGAGTCAAGTCAGGAACAGTTCCAGGAGGAGCATCGTCTGGGAGAGCCTGGCATTGGCAGTGCCAGTGCTCCAGCCTTTGCTCAAACGGATTCACAGGGGAGGGGATGAATCGGAGAAACACTAAAACCTCGGGTATGATGTCTGACAAAGAAATCGAAGACGGTCCCTTACCAGATGGAAGAGCTTAAGAAAAAGAAACAGTGAGAAATCAAAATGATTTTCAAAACAGGTAAGTCGACCAGCACATTTTCAGGTAGGGAATAATCATAGGTTTAGATATTGGGGTTATTTGCTCAGTGCTGGAAACTGAGTAGACCTAAAAAGAGATATGTGTTCTTTGGTTTTCTCTTTTTTTCCTTCTTGCTGCTTTTCATGAGACTCACATATAGGTGGCCAGGAAGAACTTGTAGCCTTTGTCCAGAGCTCTGCCTAATCGTGTGTGTGTGTGTGTGTGTGTGTGTGTGTGTGTAAACATACACAGACACAGCTTTGTGTACCTACACATATATTCATTTCTTCTATATGTACACAAGCCAAATGCATACACATATGTGCAGTCTGTTTAAAGCCCTTACGCACCCGTGTCAAAAGAGCCCTTTGGAATTCGGCACTGTCTGTCTCCCTTGTGTGTTTTGTACATTTGCACTTCTGTGCAGATGGGCGAAGGAAGCCTCAGCTTATAAAGAAAGTCAGACCTCTGCTTGTCTCACCTCACTGCTGTTGGCATTGCCAGAGATTCTTGATGACGACTCCCCCTCCAAATCAGTCCGTGGCGATTGCTGGCAATTAGAAAAATCTATTCTTGAAGAGAAAAAGAATATAAAAAGGAGGAAAATAGTAATCATTGTAAGTAGGTTGGATTCAGTTCTGTAGGTCTTATCTCATTTTTACAGATAAATGATTTAGAAACTGTGATGATTTTTACATGATATTGACTTGACTTTGGTTAAGGGCAAATATACCTCCATGTTACTCTTTTCCTCCTGTAACGTAAAGAAATTCTACAGCCCTCGAGGTGCGTTGAGATTCAGGCTCTTTGCCGGTGCATGCGCTGACTGTGAGAAGGTATATCTGGCCCGAAGAGCAGACTCCGCTGGGGTGGGGGCAGGGCTGCCGCTGGTTGCTATGGCCGTATCTCTTGTCACTCAGGTTCCCCCACAGGGAATGAACAGCAGCTCCCCTAGGTGCTGGCAGAATGGTACCAAGCAGACGTGCTCTGCGGGAATTAGAGGCAGACTGTTTTCACCCTGGACCTGTGACCTTCCCTGCAGATATGCAGGTGTCTCACCTACACAGGTGTCAGGTGTGCATTTAGTGTTCTGGGGGCCAGTGACTTGCCCCAGAAGCGGTTCTCCACTTCTGTTCTCACCGCTGTTTTGCTGCATATGACCTCGAGACAGTCCTTTGCCGGCTGTGCATAACTGTTCCTGTGGCCTTGTTGATAGCAACATTGTAGGTTTAAATTCAATATTGTCTGAAGTGATAACTTCGACAGCAGGAAGATATGTTACATAAATGCACAGTGCTACAGCATTCTCTAGTCTCTTGCCTGCATTCCAGTCAGATCTGTCTACAGCAGATCGTGGTAGAGGTCACAAAGCATTTCTCATGGCGAGGTATGTTTCTGGTCCGGTCATTATTAACAAACAAAGTCAGCACAACCATGGGGAAAGGAGAAAGTCCTTCTGTTATTCAGCTGGCACATGGTGCCCTAGGCTCCAGTCGAAGGCTGCTCTTGTCTTCTGGAAGCCAAATAGCTTTGAAGAGGAAGGTTCTTTTCGTACCAGCGCTGCTGTTGTGCAGTCTGTGTGTGACCCCCAGTGAGGGTTTCCATCGTGAGAAGTGGGCACATGTTTCCAGGTAGCGGTGCACACCTCGACAGGATGCAGACGTGGCAGTGAATCAGAGCAGAGTTGCAGGGCCACCTCCTCACAGCTGGAGAGTATCCCTAGCCTTACAAGCCCTGCTCTGCAAAATGGCACCATGTCCGGCTGTCCACTTTGATGCGTTGTTAGGAGGGTAAAATTAGAGTTTTCTAAAAGTAGTACTGAGGAAGACCAGCTCATCCAGGAACCAGTGTGCCGGCTCTGCCCTAAAGACTTTATCAATCTAAAACATTGAATCTAAATCTAAAACATTGAATCTTGCAGTTATTTCCCTCATTTTACAGATAGGGAAACAAAGGGCAAATCATTAATGACTTTTCAGCTGGTGAGTAACAGCTGGGGTCTAAACCCAGGTAGCCTGGCTGACCCATGCATGTATCCACCGAGCTGCATGGCGTCTTTCCTGTGTGGGAAATGGTAATGTTTAACAGCACAACGAGAAAACACAGAGCAACTGATAGGTGTAGTGTTCATCAGTCATTTTCAAAGAATCTGTTTGTAATTAATTTTGTCTTTGCTATTTACCCTCTAATCGTTGTAGACCCTGAAGTGTGACGGGAAGCTGCAGGGAGAAACAGACATGTCTTAATTATTTTTCTTGGTGCTGAGACAAAATACTGACACCCAAGGTTAGAGGAGGAAAAATTCGCTGTAGCTCACAGTTTGTGGAGGTTTCAGTCCTAGGTGGCCCACTCCAAGGCAGGGTGAAATGGCAGGGAAGCATTGCAGGGGAGAAACAGGACATAGTGGGCAGAAGGCAGCAAAGCAGCCAGGGAGAAAGGAGGCAAGCAGCAAGCCACCAATGACCCCTGCACCCCTCGTTCTGTCTCTTATATTCTGTGCAGGCTACATGCCTTTAGGGTGGGTAAAACTCACACGCAGGAGGTTCTTCCCATTATCCACTGCCAGAACTATGCCAAACCCATCAGTGGGCTAATTTAGTAATCACACACCCTTGATCCCAGCACCACACCTTAATCACACACTCTAGACCCAGCCACCTCTGAAAAGTCCCACCTGTGGCCACATGAGGCTTTGGGGGGACATCTATACACAGCCATAACAACGCGGGAGTCTGGGTCTTCCTTCCTCCTCCTATCAGTGCAGGCGTTCTCTGCGGAAGCAGAGTTAAAGGTGCGTCAGCAATGAGGGAACGATGTCCTTACCGCTGGGCAGGCAGTTGGTGCTTATGGGAACGTGACTCAGGGCGGATAGAGACTCCCAGATCAGCGCTTCAAGAATGATGGCTGGGTCAGGGTGGGGATCGGTGCTGAAGGAAGAACTGACAAGGGAAAAGATGTGGGTTTGCTGAGGTGAGTGTTATAGATGGTACCAGAGGGAGCTGCCACAGCGGAGGAGGGCAGGAGGCTGCAGGACAGATGACTGACTACAAAAGAACAACGCATAAGTTTGGAAAAACCACTAACCTCAATTTGAGGAAAAAAGCGTCTATGAGGAGAACAGCACTAATCTGGACTTTAAAGGTGCAAACCCACAAATCCAGGTTTAGCTAAGAGGATGGACAGGGAAGGAGCAGAGCTGTGGCACATTTCTGGGTGGGACTGTATCACTTGTCTGTCCCCACCATGGCTCAGTGTTTTCGTCTGTGCAGTAAGAGGAATGCCCGCGATTTCTTTTTTCCCTCGAGTTTTCTTATTGCTGTGAGTTGTTGGGAAGAGAAACTATGACCCCGAAGTTCATCTTTCGTTGCAAGGGCTGCAGGGCTGTCGTAGGTGCGTTGACAAAGGTTGCTCTGCTCATGTCTTTGCACGTCTCCAGCCACCTCCAGGACAGGAACACAAGCCTCTGGGAGCTGGAGCCACTCGGAAGAAGAGAGGTCCCATCACAGTGACTCCGCTCTACCAAGTCTTGGAAGAGTCATGACCCCCTCTAGTGGGCGTGGGTGATCTTCATGCCTTTAGGCTGAGATTAGGCCCTCCAAAGTGTTGTCCATACCAGATTTTTTTCTTTCATTTTAAAGGCTACTCTTACTCTTATTATTATAATTACTTTTTTTTTTAAAACTTTTTGAGATAGGGTCTCACTGTGTAGTACAAGCTATTCTTGACCTCGCTGTGAAGCCCAGGCTGGCCTCAAACTTGCAGCAATCCTCAGGCCTTAGCCTCCCGAGTTCTTCTTCTTATTTCGTTTTGACATAGGGTCTTACTATGTAGTTCAGGGTGGCCCTGAACTCATGCAGCCTAGGCTTACCTCAGACTTAAAATGATCCTCCTGCCTCAGCCTCCCAAGTGCTGGAATTATAAGTATGTGCTACTGTGCCTGGTTTTAAAGGCCAATCTTGACTGATTGAAATACTCTTTGCATTTGTTGAACTGACAACCTCATGTTCAGTTTTATTATGATTTAAGTTTGATTTAATATTAATTAATTTGATTTGGGTACTTCAAGGACTTAGTATATGGAAGGCATATGTATTCCACAATATGCATACAAACATGCATCTATCTATATAGCTATAGCTATAGCTATAGATATAGATATAGATATAGATATAGATATAGATATAGATATATGCATATACAAGTATACATGTGCTATATAAAAAGAACCGACTTGTGCCTGTCTTTGGTCAAGACTGGGTCATACTCCTTTGATCATAGGTAGCCTACAGTGGGAAAGAAGTCCTCCTTCTTGCCCCTGTGTCTTCTCGTGTGTGCACGTGGTTCTGGACTTTGTAATTAGATCCACTTTATCCATGTGTACCAGTCATTTGCCCTGAATGTCCACCATTATAACAAATCCTACCCATTTGGAACTCCTACTACTAAACTCTGTCGTCTTCAGAATGATGAATGGAGAGCAGCGTCCTTTGATTACAGCACCATTCCCTTGATCCGTGACACACAGTGCGTTTTCATGCAGACCCACATCACAGTCCCCTTCTAGAGCAGAGACGGTCTTTGGAGAATAACTCTGATTAATGGGTTTGGTCTTGCTGCAACTCTGTGACACAGAATCTACTTCTGAGTCCTCACTACTTTGATAGACACCCTTCCCTTTAGTCCACTTGACTTTAGACGCAGTGCTCTCTCCTTAGTTATCTTAGTTAGACACCCTTCCCTTTAGTCCGCACTACTTTAGATGCAGTGCTCTCTGCTTAGTTATCTTAGACACCTTCCCTTTAGTCCACACTACTTTAGATGTAGTGCTCTCTCCTTAGTTATCTTAGTTAGACACCCTTCCCTTTAGTCCACACTACTTTAGACGCAATGCTCTCTCCTTAGTTATCTTAGTAAGACACCCTTCCCTTTAGTCCGCACTACTTTAGATGCAGTGCTCTCTGCTTAGTTATCTTAGTTAGACACCCTTCCCTTTAGTCCACACTACTTTAGACGCAGTGCTTTCTGCTGTCTTAGTTATCAGTTACTGTCTGCTGTGGTGCATTCTTCATAGCCTCTGCCTACTTGGCCTAGGTACATTCGCCACCATTATGTACTTTTATCCCCTACAAACCTGTGCCATTCCTTCCGTTAGTCAACAAGGTATGTTAGTGAGATCATCATGCTCCTGCCACTGTGCTAGGCATTCAGAAGAATTACCTTCTTCTGTGGCCTTTACCTATAAAGTGCTTCCATCCAATGAATGAAAAATGACTAATGTATCTGAAAATGATAGAGCTCTGCATACGATCAGAGGAAACAATTCATTTTGCATCAAGGCAAGAACTAAGAACCGTGGCTATTGGAGTTAATTCTAAATCCACAGAACCTAACCTATTGCCTGGCTTGGCCTCTGAATATTTTTTGGTAAAATAAATAAATGAAGAAAGCTAGCATATCAGAATGGTTTCATGAGTAAAAGGAAAACTCAAGCCTTGAAGGCTGGCAAAGATCAGGATTGATGTAAACAGAAAGAAGGATACATTGTCAATGGAAATGAATACAGTGGCCTTAACAGAACGGGGACTTTGGCTTTATTGGAACTCATTTCACACAAGTTGGAAAATATATTTATCTCTTTAGGTAGAATAAAGATCTTGGCCTTGTTAAACAATTTTAAAAGGTTGTGTGAGAGGTTTTTGTGTGTGCAGGGATGGGTGAGGGACCAGGGGCAGACAGTGTTTCAGTTTTCAGGTGTGGGGAGCTCAGAGAAGCCGAGGTGAGGAGAGCTATGAGGAGGCCAGCGTTATTCAGGCGGCTAAAGCAAGGCTTGGGCGTCAGTGCGGAAGGGTGACAGATCCAACAGTAGACGCTCTATAACAGTGCTTTCCAATCCTTGCAGGGGAAGGGTGGACCCAACATATACAGGGTACCTGACAGGATCATCAAAAACTTGAGAAGTATAGATGGTTTGGGAGAGGAGAAAAGTGGTTAGGGGCAAGTGCATAGAGGATACCATGACATCCAGTTGTTACTTTATTAGAGATGCAGGATGGAGAAGGCGGGTTAGAGCTGTATCCTCAAGCACTGTTGCACAGAGGTTGTCAGGAAATAGGGCTTTGGTGATGGCTGTGAATTTCTCCCTTGAGGTGCTAGTTAGAATCCTGCTTTCACAGCAGATAATGAGGGCTGTAACCATGCCATCTGCAGCATCTCCTGAGTTGTTTCCAGTTTTGGCATTCTCTGGAGAATCAGAGCCACACTGAATGATGTCTCAGTTGGTGGTGCAGTCCGCACACCGGCGGGTTGGGGGTCTTCAGAAGCAGGTGTTGCCGATCACCAGTGTGTGAGTGCATCTGGAGGACTGCCGTGATGACATCTCTTTCTGGCACCCCTGAAGCATTGCTGCAGCGGAGATAGGCTTCTTATTTGCCTTTCACAATGTGAGCTACAGATAAACCTCTGTGCATCTTCATTAGGCAAAATGATAAGTACTTAACATTTAAATGTGTGGTGATCCCACCAGAATCTCAGATATGAGCTGATTCCTAAGTCACTTGTATCTTGAATAAAAATTAGAATTGTGTTTCTGTTGTGGTGTAAGCTCAGTATCCATAAGACTACTGACTTTTCAGATAGCTTTGATCTCAAGGTCTACCTTGGGCAGGATAAGAATGATGTTTTTCCCTTGAGTGACTGTTTTTACAAAGTTATCTCAGCCTTTATGTTACTCAGCTTTCTATGGCAGTGACAAAATACCTATGAAAATCAAATTAAGAGTGGAAAGTTGGTGATGTATCCCTGTATCCCAGTATTAGGGAGGCTGAGACTGGGAAATCATAAATCAAGGCCAGCCTGGGGTACATAGCCAGATTTTATCTGAAAAAAGAGAGAGAGGCAAGATTTATTTTGATTCATGGCTTCAGAGGTTTCAAACCATGGTCACATGGTCCTGTGTCTTTTGGTCTGTGGGAGGGTGAAAGCTGCTTAATTTATGGCAGCGAGGAAACAGAAAGAAAAAGAGACCAGAGACACTGTTAGTCACTTTCCCATAACTGCAGCACAATACCCAACACCCACAAGTTGAAGGAGGAGAGCTTAATTTTGGCTTATGGTTCATAGTCAGCTGAAATGGCATAGTGGATAAAAACTGCTCATCCCACTGCAGCCAGAAAGGGATGGAGGGAGGGAGGGAGGGAGGGAGAGAGACAGACAGACAGACAGACAGGGACAGGGATAGAGACAGACCAGGGTCAAGAGTACACCCTAGCAAGTCACACCCCCAGTGACCCAGACTCTACTTCTTGAAAGAACATGGAACTCTGGACTCTTTGATGGATTAATCTACTCCAGTAGATTAATCCATCAAAGAGTAATCTACTGATGAGTGTTCCCCTAATCTAGTCACATTCCAAAAGCCCCATCTCTAAGTGCATGAGCCTTCTGAAGGACACTGTAGATCCAAGCCTTCACATTCAACCCCAGGTCCCCAAAAGACTCAGGTCCATGTCTTTATTCCAAATTCATCTGGTCCATCTCTAAGAGTTGCCAGAGTCTTAATGTTTTCAATATTGCAGAAAAATCAAGTCCAACATCTCCTCTGAGCCTCCAGGCAAACTCTTAGCTGGGAGTCCCTATAAATAAAAACACTGGCAAAATGCAGTGTTAACAGGTAAGCATTCTCATTCCAAAAGGGAGATAGACAGAAATCAGCCCAAAGCAAGACTGAAACCCAGCAGAGCAAACAGTGAATCCCACACCTCCATGTTCAGTACCTAGGGCAGGTTATAACAAGATGTGAGTTCCAAATAGCTTGAGCAGCCCTGTGACACTCAGTGGCCTCCCTCTTGGGGTGGCTCTGCTCGCTGCCTGTGGCTTTCCTCGGTGGATATTCCCTCTTCTTGGCATTTCCAACTTCATGGACTCTATGCTGCACTTCTGGTTTCACTGTCACAGTTTCACACATCACCCTCTCAGAAGCACATAGCCTGGCCTCTCAGGCCTTCCAAAAATCTGGGTGGACGCCTCCATGACCACGTAAGTGTTGCATTTTGCTTGCCTAGTAAACCAGCACAACGTGGATGATACCAAAGTCTACCCCCAGTTCATGCAGTGGCTTGATGTCCCCTTGGACCATGGGTGCAACAGCCTCTTAGGTCCTGGATATCTAAACTTGGGGAAACACCTTTCTAAGTGCCCTGAATGACCACGGCACCTTGGGGTTCTCTCCTTAAGGTCTTGCAAAGGAATTTACCCATTTACATCCTTGAGCCTACAGTGAGTGAGGTCTGGCCATTGTTCTGGTCCTCCGTATAAATCTGGCCAAAGTCAGCCAGCAGCACTTATGCCAAACCCTGAATAAAGAATTGGCTGGAAATTTCCTCCAGATTCATTAGTCCACCACCCTTAATCTCAGTTTCCTGAAAAAAAACTCAGAACATGAGCAAAAGTGAAAAACTTCCTGCCAGAGTATAACTCACATGGCCTGCAGTACAGCTGCCAGTGTTCCCAGCTGAACCCCCTGAGGCTGGCCTCTCCTGTCTGCATTCCTATCAGCATTTTAGTCATCTGAGCCCAGACTGAAATTACCCATCAAGCTCTGTTTACAGCACTCTAGGACTTTCTGGTCTGTACCTCCTCACCAGCATGGAGGAAGGGCATGGCAGGAAAAGGCTGCTCATCCTTTGGCTGCTAGGAAATAGAAGAGAAAGTGTAAACCAGAGTTAAGAATATACCCAGCACAGCCCCAGTGACAACCCTCTAACAAGGACTCACTTCCGGAGAGCACCTCAGCCATGAGGAAAGCACCCCATGATTCAATCACCTTCCAGTATCCCAGCTCAGAACACATGATAATTCTGGAGATATTCTAAATCTAAACCATGACAAGCGCTTCTCCAGTGTGATAGCCCAATGAGGCCCCACTTCCTGAAGTTACTGCCTCCCAATAGCCTTTTAAGTTCGCAATCCATAAGTGGACCAACCTATTGATCCAGTCGCTCAACCCCCAAGGCACAGCCTGTAGCCACAGCTACATCAGCGACACAGCCTGCACTTCAACATGAGTTTTGGGAGGACACTTAAAACCCACACCTAACAAGCCATGAGTTTCGGTATTTTAAAAGAAATGTTCTCTGTTGTTTAAAAACAAAAAGCAAGTTTTAAGATCGACTTTGATATTGTGAAGGGACTGATTGACATCCTATGGGAAGACCAAAGGACTGCCCGTTATTTGTGACATGGATGCAGGATGGCGACATGCCGTAGTGCTCTGTTGAAAAGTCATAGAGCTGTGGAAAGAGGCCGACAACAGTGAAGAGTCACGCAGAAGCAGATGTGACCTACTGTCCTTTACTGTCGCACAGGCTTCTTCCATCGGGACCTGAAGCCCGAGAATCTCCTCTGCATGGGACCAGAACTGGTGAAAATCGCAGACTTTGGACTGGCCCGAGAAATCCGATCAAGGCCTCCCTACACAGACTATGTGTCTACCAGATGGTGAGTATGATTTTTCTCGAAATTATTTCACTGCACGTCTTTATAAGGGTGCCATCTTACTGAGAGTGGAGCCAGTCGTCAGCACTAAAGTTTAAAGAAAACAGAAGTGTGCAGTTTGAGACACTCTTTGTAGGTGTGTGGGCGCTGGATGTGGTTAAAGACTCGTGTGGTAAATAAACCCATTACGCATTTCCAAGGTATACGATTTTATGTATAGATCTTCCCAATAACATTTTCCCCAAAAGAGTTACACAAGAGGTTCCCCAAACTTCCATATGAAAAACTACCTAGTTACTATTGTTAAAACCCTCAACCCTGGAACTGATGTACACAGTTGCCAGAATCAAGCAGTTTTATGCCCTTTCCGTTCCTTTCTGTGCTTTCCTCCAAACTGTCACTCTCTGTGTGTCTCAAAGGTGCCGTAGAGAGGACTCCTGTAGGGAAATGCTCAGGGACACAGGTGCGTCATGGAGGAGCACTGTTGTCTTCGCAGCAGCCCTGACAGTCGCCAAGTCCTTTCAAGGCCATGGACCACACTGAGCTGGAGAGAAAGCGGACACACAAATTCTTGCTGAGAAATGCTTGTTATTTAATTAGATTTCTGCCCAGTGCAATGATGGCTAGCAGCTACCTTTGTTCCACCAGGTACAGGGCTCCGGAAGTCCTCCTGCGGTCCACCAACTACAGCTCCCCCATCGACGTCTGGGCCGTGGGCTGCATCATGGCGGAGGTCTACACCCTCAGGCCGCTCTTCCCTGGGGCCAGTGAAATCGACACGATATTCAAAATTTGCCAAGTGTTGGGGACACCAAAAAAGGTATGAACAAAGGCCTGTGATCTAACGCTAGTGGCTTTCTAGGCTGGCTCTCTCTGGCGCTGGGTAGCACTGGTGCTGCGAGCAGTTGCACATTCTAGAATCCTCTTGAGCGTGGCCCTCCTCCCCGGTCCACATCCTCAGACGTGGCCGCTTCTCTTCCTCCCCCCTCTCTTATGCAGGACCTCTGTCATGGCCCCTTCTGCTTTTTCTCTATACCATCTCACCTCCTTTGTGGAGCTCTGTTCTCATAGATACAATACTTTCCACCTACTCAAGAAGTCACCACTGTGTCATTTAGTCCCCACGTCCCTCCTTCACAGCCCCTTAGGATTCCTCCCTGACCCCAACCCCTTACCATCACCTCAAACCCTGTTCCTTTAAAAGGGTGTTTTAAAAATGACTTTTCTCTTACCAGGCAACATGCTTCCTTTGCCCAGTCAGTCTGCGGTCCCTCAGAGTCACCGAGGTCCAGCTTCGGGGCTGTTCCTAGTTGGTCTTCTTTCCTTCCCTTTGTCTAAGCAGCTGGCCAGTAAATCCTGTTCAGTATCCCTCCCTGTTATCTCTCCTGTGGCTCCTGTCCTTTTAGGTTCATCACAGACAGGACAGTGGCCACCTTGCCCAGGCCTTAGGATAGCTTCACGATTTTACTGCCTTCTATTTTTCTTTTTTTTTGTCAGTACTGGGGATCGAACTCACGACCGCACGCTTGCAAGGCAGGTGCTTATGCCAATGAGCTAAATCCCCGGGCCTCTGCCTTCCTATCTTTTCCTTCAGATAGTTTTGCATTCTGTGCTGGGATTCATCCTTCAAAAGAACAGTTCTGGTTACTGTCCCCCTCTCCTCAAGTACTCACCGACAGCCCTTTTTGCCAGCCCCTCAACTCCTTCCTGTTCCACTTGGTACCTGCACCCTCCACTGGGCTGTGCGCCCCGATCCCATTTCTGTGCTCTACACACACCCCGTGTGAGTGCTGCATCCGTAACCAAGTCTTTCTGTCCTTCCAAGGCCTCAGTTTCCACCCTTGCTGTCTCTCCAGGCTCTGGTGTGTCTTCAGCTTTGTTCTGTTATTAATACAGTTATCCATGTGCCTATTTGTTCTTGGACAATGAAATCATTCTGGGCAAGGGTTTTTTTTATCTTGTTTTTATTTTTCCACACTCCACCACCACGGTTAGCATGAGCCTTAAAATGTTGAAATCATTTGAATGAATCATTACTGCCATCTCGCCAGGACTTCCAGCATCAGCTGCTGGCTTCTCTCCATCCTCTGCACCTCTGTGTCTTTGCCTCTTTTCTGGCCATTGTTGTTTTGTAACCTGTATTATTGTATTTTAAAATAAATGTCCTGTTTTCTCTTTTAAGGGCATTGCTGTCCTTAAGGGCAGGATTCATATGAAGTTATAGTTCACTTTGAAAAAGGTGGTGGTGGCAGTGACATCAGGCTGTGTCCTGGGCAGCAGCAGTGTTAGGACTGGCACGAACCCTGCTCGGCGTGGTCCACCAGTGCACGGCTCAGTGGATGCAAAGTGGGGAGCTGGGACTGGGACCGCTTGCTTTCCTGCTGGTTCTTCTTGTGTATTTCGAATCATGAAGTTGGATCTAGTAGGATATATGTAGAGGTCCGGGAGTTTATTTGAGCAGGAACAAGTGTTTTATTTTGTTTTCTTCCAAAAAATATCTCATTAATGGTTTCTAAAACATCTGCCCCATGAAACACAGTTGGGGAAATAGTGATTTGGTTTAATCCTAAAATCTCAAGAGGTAGACCATCTTATAGAAGGGCTATAAAACAAGTTGGTGACACAGCCGGTGTCTTTTCTGCGGGTTCCCAGATCACATCTGCTGTGGTCCCTTGGTGAACACAGTCCCACGTCTCATGGTGCTCACTGCCGCCGTGGTGAGCGCGGGGAGGAAGCAGCCCTGCCTTTCCGTAGAGGGACACACGGAGGCCTGCACATGAGCAAAGCAGTGGGCTTAGCGGCACTTGCTGTCTTTTCTTCTTTCAGACGGACTGGCCAGAGGGCTACCAACTTTCAAGCGCGATGAACTTCCGCTGGCCCCAGTGCATACCCAACAATTTGAAGACCCTGATTCCAAATGCGAGCAGCGAAGCCATTCAGCTCCTGAGAGACATGCTCCAGTGGGACCCTAAGAAACGGCCAACAGCTAGTCAGGTTTCCTTCCAGCTTCTTTTACTTCATTTCTCTGGAAGTTCGTATCAAATTCTGAATAAATTTTATAAATTACATGGGAAATATATATGGGCAAGAAGTTGGCAGGGCGTGGTGGCACACACCTTTTTTTTTTTTTTTTTTTTGCGGTACTGGAGATCGAACTCACGACCTCGCGCTTGCCAGGCAGGCGCTTATGCCACTGAGCTAAATCCCCAGCCCATATGGGCAAGAAGTTAAAGAACTTTTTTTTATTTTAAAGAGGATAAAACAGAATAAAACCAATCAAAACAAACCAGTGTAAGAGATACTGCACTTCAAAACATTACAAAATCAAAAATAGTTACCATAATGCCTTTTGGTGTCTTCAAAATAGCTGCAGATAACTTTGGACATAGTAAAAATCAAACGGAACAGAATAGAATAGGAACAATAAAAACAAAACAATGAATGCAATAAAGGATTTCAGAACAAGCCAGTAGTAAATCCAAAATTGCTACCATAATATATCTTACCTTCCTTGAAGAAGCGAAAGAACTTTGACACTTACTGTGTAACATTCAAATTGCGAAGGTTTAACAATGTAGTTGCTTTAAAACATTAATATACAGCTGGTTGTGGTGTCGAACCCCATAATCCCAGCACTCAGGAGGCTGAGGCAGGATTGCTGTGAGTTCAAAGCTTTGCTTCAAACACACCAAAAGAAATTAATGTACAATTTGTATGATACATCATCATACATATGGAAGTGAAAATTAGCAGAGCTGTCTTTGGAGAATGTTTTTAAATGCATTCTCTATGAATGAAGATTACACGTGAGTCTGTAGTAGTCTGTATTAGAGTGGTAGTCTTACTGCTGGATCATAAGCTGCAGTGGTTGTGGAAAGGTGACTTCCTCCC
Source organism: Dolichotis patagonum (assembly GCA_004027295.1). Taxonomy (NCBI): domain Eukaryota; kingdom Metazoa; phylum Chordata; class Mammalia; order Rodentia; family Caviidae; genus Dolichotis; species Dolichotis patagonum. Next base: position 28,564 of record PVJX010007611.1, read on the forward strand.
TTGTCAAGTTCAGCTGGCTCATTGTGTGGGTGACCTGGAATGACGGGGCAGAGCCAACCTAACAACTGCAGTTGGCATTTTATAGCACTTTGTATCTTGCAGATGGCTTTTCTATGTTTTATGGGTTTTAACCTGGTGAGGAGCCCATGGGACAGATATTTTTGTCTTCGTTTCTATAGGTAAGAAACAGAAGCTCAGAGAGTATAAGTGAGTTAAGTGATTTGCCCCAGTAGCTGGTACGGATAGCGCAACCAGCTGCAATGCTATCGAGCAGACACCGGGCTTCTGACCGAGTTCGGGCTCCAGGCCTTCTGCCTGAGGTTATGAATGCAAAGGAGGCCCGGCAGCGCTCTGGGCTCTTCACCCTGCAGCCTCCTGCAAGCCTCCTCTGTACTGGGTGTATCTAGCTCTCATGGATGACGACACTGCTCAGTGGATCAAATAAGTGACCAGTTCTAATCAAAGAAGGGTATTTGGCTACTGAACGTGGTGGCACTAAATGAACAAAGTGCAAATGTGAGGTGAAAATTTATGGTAGCTGGAGAGATGATAGTTGGAGGAATAATTAAGGAATGCAGAAATCTTTTTCAAAGATTCAAAGAAGTGAGGCCCAAAACCTGCCGTGAGGCTGTAGCCGGCTCAAGAGTTGGAAAACTCTCAGAAATGCACTTTTGATAATGAAATTCACTGATACTTTCAGGGCAGAAAGGAAGATTTCCGATGAATCCTTAAAGGATGCACATGAGAGGTGAGAACAAAAAGATTCTGTAACAGGCAACCAAGCAAATAATGTTTTTATAAATAGTGTCAGAAAAGCTAAAAATACTCTATCATTCTACACTTGCACAAATTCCTGGGACTGCAGAGAAGGCTTTGCAAGTTAGATGCTGGAGTCAAGGACTCTTACTAGGATCCCCACATTACTCACCCCTGTATCCACACTTACAAACATTACCAATGTCTAAAAGTCATTAAGTAATGCTATTATTTTTCAGTGACTCTAAAAAGATGTGGGAATACAGAAAATATTTCAGCAAAAACTATAAACCCTAAGCTTTAGGATTTATCTCTGGGTCGCCAGAAAACCAGATTATCCAAAACAACTGGTACTAACCCTCAGCAGGGTAGGGAGGGTTAACTGTAGTGTGTTAATTATATACTGGTCACACTTCTGGGGTGAAAGCATATATACCAGCTTATTGTCTACTTGTTTTTCAGTGTCTTCCAGTATCATTGTGTTTGGTGTTTTTGTTTCATATTACTTTCTGTGGACTTAGAAGGGTGACATATTTAAGACACATAGCAAGTGAGTCACACAAGCTAGGTCTGTGTTGGGCCAGCAGGCTTCTCAGAATAAGGGAAGTAATAGCAATGCAACTGACTACTTTATCCAAATAATTTTCAGTGTTGCAACCAGCATGTAAACATGACAGTGTATCAGGTGAGGGAAGTCACACGGTGTTGCTGAGTTGGGATGCCATCTTGTAGTTGGCTTGGGTCAAGTTCTTAGTGATAACTGGTCCTCAGAGAGCTCAATGACTGGGGTGATGCGCTCTCCTGGCTGACCGACATCCCCGCCCTCACTTGTCTTTCCAGGCCCTTAGGTATCCCTACTTCCAGGTTGGACACCTGCTGGGCATCACCACACAGAACCTGCAGGACTCAGGAAAGCCACAGAAGGATGTCCTAGAGAAGGCGGGCCCACCTCCATACATCAAGCCAGTGCCTCCTGCCCAGCCCCCAGCCAAGCCACACGCACGGATTTCTTCCCGGCAGCATCACGCCAGCCAGCTCCCTCAGCATCTCCTGTACCCCTACAAAGCAGAGGCCTCCAGGACAGATCACCCGGCAAGCCATGTTCCGGAGGACAAGCCAAGCCCACTGCGTCTCCCGTCCCTCCACAACAAGAACCCTCAGCCCGTAAGTGTGGAGACTGACCTGCAGGCTCTGGGTCTGACTCGTTTGTCTTCTGACCACACATGTTATGTCCAACGTTTCCTTTTCAGTAAACAAGGTCTACGTGGACTCCATGTGTCTGTGCAATGCCACAGGACTGTGGAAAGACGCTAGGTTTAGGTCTAAATGCAAGCTCTCAGTCCACCTCTGAAAACAGCGCCACCTGGCTGCTAACTGTGGCACAGGGATCACAGCGTGCTTTGCAGCCAGATTGCCGTGTCTCAGACCTCAGCTCTGCCTGCCATTCAGCAGCTCAGTGCCGGAGCCAGTTCTGTGGCTTCTCTGTTCTTCTTCCCTCGTCTGTGTGACAGGGAGAAAGGATGACAGCCTCCCCCCATGTGATTATGTGGGTGCCTGAAAGAGTTAGCACTTGAGTTTAGAAAAGTCCCTGGCGCGTACTTGGAACTCATGGTCAGTCACTGTGTCATTAACCTGTCTGACTCAGTGTCATCTTCTGTAAAACGATGATCGCAATACACATCTTGCCCAGACAGGATTGTTCTTGAGGATCAGAGACTGTGACACTGGTGACGCTGTTTTGAAAATCACAGGGTGGCTGAACTGATAGTTACAGATACAGATACAGTTCATGCCGCTGCTGGGCAGTGATGTTAACCCTGGCGATTAGGTGAGGCCAGGTCTTTCTATTCTTGGGCTGGTTTTCAAAAGGAAACGGTGAGTGTTGGGTTGAATAGAAAAATAACCCGACAAGAGATGGTGGCTGTCATAGCTTTGTAATGCTGTCTGAAGGGTCTGACTCTCTGCCACCATTGAATCCTAGCATTCTGGGAGGCTGAGGCAGGAGGATCACATTCACGCCCAGCCTGGACAATTTAGTGACTTCGTAAGACCCTAGGCTAGAATGCTGTTGAATGCCAAGGCACTGGGTATAATGCCTAGTACAGCATAAAACAAAAAACAAAAGAGACCTTAAAAAGCCTCTTTCTATCAGCTGGTGCTGACTCACTGTGGGATCCCAGCTGGCACACTGTGGGTGCTGTTCCCCAGGCCATGTGCTCCATGCCCACCCACACTTCCGTGCTGGGCAGTGTCCTGCTGTCCCGGTTAGATTGTGTCCAGCTCTACTAGGAAGGCAGAGATGGCCTTGTTCGCCTTGGTCTCTGCGAGTGAACCAGATGGCCGGACGTTTGTCCTGTCTCCCGTCTCTGTCGTAGGGGTGGAAAGTCACATTAACCCTTCAGGGACAAGGCCCAAATGAGAACCAGCCGCCCGAGGGTGTATAAGACTCACGTGTGTTTCTTAAGTCCTGGCTTACACCGCGGAGTATACTCCACCATGCCAGGGACATAAGGAGAGCGGCAGGAGGTCGGGCGATGTGGTCTCCTCAGCTGCCCCTTCACTAAGGGGTGCACACTGGAGGACGGGGTGCCTGGGGCTCCTTTCTCCTAACAAGAGGATGCCTCCCGCAGGAGCTCCATTAACGCACTGCGTTTTCCTCTCCTCCTGGTGCACACAGAAAATCCTAGCTGGCCTGGAGCACAAAAACGGTGAGATCAAGCCCAAGAGCAGGAGAAGGTGGGGCCTTATTTCCAGGTCCACAAAGGATTCCGATGAGTGGACCGACGTGGATGACTTGGATTTCAGTCCGTCCCTCACCAGGAGCGACCTGAAAAACAAGAAGCGACAGAGTGACGACGCTCTCTGCAGGCAAGTGCGCTGCTTCCGGCAGCCGCAGCGGGGCCCTGAGACCCTGTGGGCCTTGCTGAGGCTGTGTGTCCCTGCCCCTCGCGGTGACTGCAGCCCTGTTCTCTTGATGCAGGTTTGAGAGTGTTCTGGACCTGAAGCCCTCTGAACCTGTGGGTACCGGAAGCAGCGCCCCCACACAGACTTCCTATCCGCGGCGAGACACGCCCACCCTGAGGTCTGCGGCCAAGCAGCATTACCTGAAGCACTCCCGATACTTGCCCGGTAATATAAATGACTCGCCTTTCACCTGGGCACTGATCTTGCCCTTAGTCACAAATCCCCAAAAATTCTGGAAGGCAAATATTTCCAGATTAGTTCTTGCGATTACTGAGTGCACAGGTGAAGATAATAATAGTTCACCCCTCCAGGTAAGACTCTTCCAGAATTTCCCATTGCTCACGAAATCCACATTTCTTCCAAGCCCCCAAAGATGCCTCCTGTCCGGAAATGGGGTGGCCACACTGGCCTCTGTGCCATTGTTTATTTATTTATTTATTTGTGCAACATTCAAAGATGGGACTGTGTATTTCATTGCTTAAATCAAAACATTGCAGGAATGGTTGTTGGTAATTTCAGAGACCTCACTATATACATTCAGGGAGGGGGAAGCCACACTACCCTATGCCGCAAAATACATTTGATACAGCCAATGACAGATACATATAATTTGCAAAAGCAGAATGGTATCATGATTTGACATTAAAAATTTGGTTTAGCACATAAGATTCCACAGTTTTACAACAGAAAAAGTGCCATTATGATTATACTGTGCCAAGATTTACTGGGATATCTTGGCAATATCTACAAGTCTGCACAATTTCAGGCAAGAACAAAGGTCCAGAGATGTGAAACCACACATCCAAGATCACTGATCAGTAACCCTAGCATTTGCTATTTAGGATAAATTGCTTGCTTGCCTTTTTTTTTTTTTTTTTTTTTTTTTGAGGCAGGGTATGCAGTTCAGGCTGGTCTTGAACACACTTTGTAGCCCAGTTTGGACTCAGATTCACAGCCATTCTCCTGCTTCAGCCTCCCAAGGGCTGAACTGTCCACTTTCAAAAGTTTCAGCTTTGATTTTTTGTTCTGTTTTGATTTTTTGAGACAGGGTCTCGCTGTGTACTTCAGGCTGCCCTTGAACTTGCTATGCAGCCTAGGCTGGCCTCCAACTCACGTTGAGATCCATGTCTGCCTTTCAAATGGTTTTTAAAAGATACATTATCGTTTGTTTGTTTAGAACTTTCACTTAGAAGAGTTGCTTCTGAATATCTGCAGGAGAAAAAAGTCATGACATTACATCAGAATTCACCCGCTGCACTGAACAGCTCAGTCAGGTATGAAAACCACAGCTTCAGAGGCAGGCACAGAGAGGCAACTCACAAGTAAACCACAGCTTTAAAAATTAAAATACTCATGCAGAGTCAAACTACTAGTGCCAAATGCACATTACCTTTCACCATAGTTCAAAAATATTTGCCAAAACATCTCCTCTGTGTGAAATCGCCTTACTCCCAATAGATTCCTAATAGATTCACAGCACAAGTGAAATTAGTTAAATTCATGAGGGTCACACTGGTCACTCCGCTTTCAGAACTCCAGGATCTTGATTGGATAAATTTTTGTTCATTGGAACTAATTTTCTTTAGATCTTGATTATTTTTAATAAGACTCTAACAAATTGAAAATGTCAGAGCATTTTGCCTAAAAATGGAAAAGTATAATTTCAGAAGTTACTGTGAAAGCTGATTTACCCCACTTCAACTTTAAAAGCAGAATGAAGACATCAAAACTCGAGTATTTTGCAGATAATAACCCACTGCTCCACTGCTTGCTCTACTTCTGGCTTTGGGGTGTGTAGCGAAGGCACCTGGTTAACCCTTCAGGACCCGGCCAGCTGCTGCCTGTAAGCTGCGATCCTGCAGCTCAGGCCTCCTCTGGCGTGTTGCCCCGAAGGCTGGTTTCTTCACAGAAGCCTCTCCCTGAGCTCACTCTGCCTCTGCCGAGACTGAGTTTCAGAGAGGAGCTGGAGGAGCAGGCCCGCTGGGGAAACGGGCTGCTGTGAGGAAGGTGGGCATAAGATGAGGCCGCAGCTGGTGGGCTGGACCAGCAGGCCACAACCCCAAGGCCCTCATGTTGTGGGGGGCAGACTGGGCATGTAGCCAGCTAAAGGCTGTGGCACTATAGGTGAGGCACCCCAGAGCTTGCTGAAGGAACTTGGCTTCAAGTTTGGGCAGGGCCCAAAGTGCCAGGTGGTCAGCTGGGACCCCCAGGAACGTGCCATGGTGGAGCCAAGGGGGAAGCAGCCCCCTGCACCCACACCTGCACCCAGTGCCCGGGTGTATGGCTGCCAGGGCCAGAACTGGGCATTGGTGGCTCCCACATACCTCACACGTCAGGGTCCCCTAGAAGGGGGCTCAGGGTAGTGCAAGGCCCCTCCCTGTGGGTGCAAATGCACTGGGCATGAGCCCACCACTGATGGCACGGTGTCCCTGCCACAATTCAGAGCTGCCGGTTACAAGGCAGTGTCGTGGGCCAGCGTACCCCAAGCCCCTCAAACTCCCCAGCCAGGTGCCATCTCACAGTCACCAGCCTCAGGGCCCAGGGTAGGGCTGTGGACCCAGACACAAAGCCCTTTTGGCCACAGCCTGTGTAGCTGTGGGTCCGTTGGCTGCCAATGCTGTGAATACTTCATTGTGAGTATTTGCAGAAATATTTGCTGAGGCCCAGGCCACACATTTCTTATCTTATAAAGTCCTCTTATATTAAAAAAAAATGGTGTAAGGAACTGAGTTCAGACCGAGGAAGGAGGCGAGGGCAAGGCCTAGGCAGCCTGTGTGAGCCTCGCCATGAGACCCCGTGCGGGAGAAGTGGCCAGGCAGGAGCCCTGCAGGGTTGCACACCAGTGCCGTGCAATAGTTCAGTGGTGCCCAAGCCTTTCTGCAGATTCTGTGTATTCCAGGCTGATGGTACTGGCCAGTCATCGCTCAGAAGCCAGCTCAGTCAGTTAACGTGTGTGGAGATCATGGTGAACAGAACAGCCGTGGAGGGCCCTGGGGTCCTCTGTCCTCCGGCCTCCGTAGCAGCCCTGCAGACACAGCACTCGTAGCACAGTTATCTCCTAGTGCCGGGAGACACAGGCCAGCAGTAAGCACTGGTGAGGAGGCCTCTCAGCAAGTGGCACTGAGCTGGGCAGGCAGAGGAGACCGTGTATCCAGAGCATCCGAGAAAAGAGCCGCAGTGTACAGCATGAGGCACTGGGGGACCTTGTAAGAGCTTTGGAATTTTGTGAGATGAGCAGTGAGAGCCCCTGCAGGGTGTTGCTGCCTGCCACCCCGGAGGGGTGGTCTCACAGGCTGGGGGAGCACCTGAGGAGGGCAACACGGTCAGCCTTCACCGGCTGGTTAGGAACAGGGATATGCTGCCAGGCTTCATCAGGTTTGGCACTTGGTCCCCAAAGACAGGCCTGACAGTCTCCAGGAATGTCATAGAAAAAGGGAGACCAGATGGCAGGAATAGAGGGGTCCAGGGGTGGAGGAGCTACCGTGACCAAAGGCAAGAAGGAGCAGGGCATAGATTGCGGAGTTTTCGTTTTGGCTGCAGGGAAAGAAGAAAGATCAAAGGAGAATACGGTCTTTGGTTCTGAAGATGGCCTCAGTCCTGAGAAGTGGAAACATGAGCATTTGGAGGGGAGGGGGTTTTGCTTTGATTTTGGAACCACAGGCAGTTCTCAACTACCTGGAATCTGTGTTAATTCCATCTCTGAAGTCTAATACAAGATTAAGTGGGTATTTTGCATTTTAAGTAAGCTTTATTGAATATATTAATGGGCGGCATTTATGGGTTATACAGACATAGTAAAAATTTTACTATAGTGGCAAATTAACATTGGTTCATGCAGTTACCCCTTTTTCTGATTTTATGATAAGAGCAGTCCAAAACTATTGTTTAGCAGATTCCAAATACGGTACAGTTTTATTACTGTGGTCCTCACGCTGCACAGGAGACCAGTGGACTCATTCTTCGTGCACATTTGACTCTCTGTATCCTTTTACCTATGCCATTGCCTCTCTGCCCCATCCAAACCCACCCCTACCCTTGGCAACTGTCTGTCTGTCACTTGTCTATCTCTGTAATTTGATTTTTTTTCCTTTTTGATTCCACATGTAAATGAGATCATGCAGCATTTTTCTCTGGATGATTTCATTTTAAGGCTGAATAATGTCCCATCGTGTCTGTGTACCACAAGATTTTTTTCTATCCATTTTCCTGTTGTATTTTGAATTTCTAAGTCATTCTTTTCTCTATTAGGAATAAGTATAAGAAATGGCATGCTTCCAAATCCGGGGAAGGACTTTCTTCCATCAAATCCATGGTCCAGTTCTGGCTTGTCTGGAAAGTCTTCTGGGACAATATCAGTAATCAGCAAAATAAACTCAGGTGCGTAATGATTATTAACTGAAAAGTGGCAAAAATCAAATTGTGTGGCTGTCTCGAGGAGGTCAGGGCCTTTCTGGCATTTCCTCCTCTTTTTGACAGTCACATGAGTTGTTTACAATTTTTGCTACTAGACAGGGGACTGACATGCGCATTATTGTGTCCCTATTGCTTTGCAAGGGTTTCTGAGTGGAGTAAGCCTTTTAGGTTAAAGGGCGCGCACCTGTTCAGCATTGCAGATTTTGGCAGAGTCTGCTCCAGCTGGGCACAGGAGCTGCGTGCCATCCTCGACGCCACTCAGTCGTGTCGAGACTAAACTCTGTGCTGACCTAATGGCTGCACAGTGGTATCTTCTTGTGGTTTTAACCTGCAGGTCTATTTACTAATGAAATTCCTGATCTTGCCCAGTGTTTGTGGATTCTACATTTTTCCCCTCTTGTTACCTACCTGTTCAGAGTCTCTTCCTTTTTTCCTCCCTAATTCTTTATTCACCAAAGCTGTACAGTGCTCCCTAACGATCACAACTCCTCACCCAGGAGTGCTAAGCCCCCTTCTCCCTGCGCTCAGAGCCTCCAAAGACGGAGCAGATTTCCACTGTCCCAGGTGCAGCTTCTCTTGTAGAGCAGCCGGTTGTAACCATTCCTCATTATTCCTTGCATAGCTTTAAGCCTTACAAGGAGCATTACCAGGTGCACTGGTGCACACCTGTGGTCCCAGCACTCAGGAGGCAGAGGCAGGGTGTTTGTTGTGAGCGTGAGGCCAGCCTGGGTTGCACAGTGAGTTCAAGGCCAGCCTACACTACATAGAAGAACCTGTCTCTCAAAACAAGGAAGAACACAGCTAAGAAGCATTCTAGGTACCTACTGCTCTGCCCAGTCCTGATGGGCTCCGTGCTGTCTGCTGTAATGCCACTGGCCTCCCAGGACCCCAGATGGGTAGCTTATGATGTAAGCAGTACATGTATTTAGTATTTTTACTAATCGTTCATTTTTCTGATTAGCAGCAAGAATATTTAGTGTATATTTACAAAACCTAAATGATGAGGGTGATCTGTGTGTTGATCAATAAGAGGATGGTTAAAGGAATCATGTTTAGTCGTACTTCAGAGTTTGTGTATGCTAACGTGAAATGTCTTCTGTATTATGAAGTAGAAAAAGCAAACTTCAGAACAGGCTAAACTTACTGTTACAAAAATTGAAATGTCAAATATCCTTTCTGTAACTTAACAAGCAGCCCTCCCCCGCTTCTGGCAGGGTGGCATGGGGGGGTGCTTTATTCAAAACACACTGTTTCCATCATAATGCGTTTATTTTCCCTGCAAGTGAAAACTTAATTCTTCATTGGTCTGCACTACTCTGCTGTATCCCTGTTTGTGTCGTGTGAATGTTGCTGGGTAACACAAGCTTTTGCTTTTGTACATCAGTTGGTTCCAGCTCTACAAGTTCTAGTGGACTGACTGGAAATTACATCCCTTCCTTTCTGAAGAAAGAAATTGGTTCTGCTCTCCCGAGGGTACACCTGGCACCTATTCCGGACCCTCCCCCTGGTAAGTGCTGTGTCTAATTATTCTTGAATTTAATTCAGCAGTTGCTGAGGACTTACTTTTTTCGTTGCTGAGACAACATACTCGACACCCAGAGTTATGGGAGGAAAAGTTTATTTGGCTCACGGTTTGTAGAGGTTTCAGTCCATAATTAGCTGGCTCCAAGGCAGTGTGGCTTGGCAGAAAGACACTGCAAAGAAACAGTTTGTGGCAAACAGCAAAATCTATAAGGGACAACCACAATTCTTTCTATCCCTTTCATTTTATTGGGCTACTTAGGGCAGGTAACATTCACACCCTTAATCTTGGTGCCCTTGATCCTGCACCATGAATCAGTCCCAGCGTCACACACACGAGATCCAGCCACCTCTTAAAGTCCCACCTGTGTCTGAAAGAGGCTTTAGGGGACATCTAGACACATCACACTGAACAATTGCTCTGCCCTGAATCTATCAGTGCATAAGACAGACAGCACACTTCCCTGGGAAAGCTTGCTCTGTGCAGGCCACGATGGAGTTAAACCAGCCTCAGATGCTCATGAGTGTTAGGGGAAAAATAAAACAGGAGGGAGGTAGTGTTTGTGGGGGTTGGAGTGTGAGCTACAGATTGTGATTTTAGCCAGAGAAGCCAAAGAATAGCTCACCGCAGAGGAGTCATTGAGTAGAGCTCTGAAGGGAGCAAGGGATCATGCAATTGGTGTGGGGGGGACTGTTCCAGATGTGGCTTCTCCAGCGCACAGGCTCTGGGGCAGGGCAGGCCCGGCAGAGCGAAGAGACAGCGGGGCGTAGAGTGCAGGAGGGGCACAAGTGAACGGGGGATACCAGAGGAGGTGGGGTGATGAGAGGCCTGAGCTTGTGTCTGAGGCCCCTTTGCGCAGGTTTCACGACTGACCCTGATGGAAGCTGCTGGAAGGGTTTGGGCTCATCCAACCTGCTCGTTAGACCATGTGGGACCAGGTTGAGAGTAGGAGGCTGGTGCAGGTATCCAGGTAACGAACGGGTGATTCTAGCTTGATGATGGTTGACTGGCGAAGGCGCCAAGTAGGATAGGAGAAGAAGAAGAGGGTACGATGTTTTTGTCACCATGATTCATTTATCCATACCTGGCTTGCGTAGGTCCCCTGTCGGTCTGGCCATCCTGTCTCTTCCATTGCAGGCTATTCGTCCCTGAAGGCCGTGAGGCCTCATCCTGGGCGACCGTTCTTCCACACTCAGCCAAGAAGCACCCCTGGCTTGAAACCCCGGCCTCCAGCCACCCAGCCAGTGCACGGCCGGACAGACTGGGCTTCCAAGTACCCATCTCGGCGGTGACCATCCCAGCAGCAAGGGTCTTTCATGCGGACAGCAGGATACTGTCCCTCGGCTGACTGATGCTGACCTGCAAACAATGTGTGGATGATGTAAAAGCAAACCAGTGCTTTGGGGTTATTCTTCTGAGCTGAGACATTTCAATATTCTTTTTTAAGGTTTTTTTAAATATTGATTTGAATGCAATGCCCTCTTTTGGTATAAAATTATTTTATTCTAAAACTAGGTCTCATTATTTTCTTAAACAACAGCATTTTGTATATATGGATTATGTTTTAGCGTTTTATACCGTCGACTTTGTAATGAACTTTTTAAAGATTAAGTGATTTTTCCTTTGGAGTTCCAGATAATATTTTATACAGATTTTGCAAAATGTAATAATATTGATACAGTATTGCAACAAGGGTGAAATTTAAGGCTACGAGACAAAGGGTTATGTGCAAATATCACGGTGTGGTTACATTGTTAATGTGGCTCGGTAGGTACTTTAGGCTTTCTTGGACTGACTTTAAGAAAGGTACCCTCTGCTTCTCCTAATAGCATGTCACTTTTTATGATAGCACTGCGCTATTCTAAAAATACTGCTGTATCATCCACTTTGTTTTATTTTTGTTTCCTGGAACAAAGAACACTATAAATGTTTTACAATTTTCACAGCACCCTTGAATCTACTAAGCTGACTCATTCTATTTTCTTCCATTTTTGAAGCCCAATTGTCTAAATACTCATAAAAGGAAAGTTTTTACATCAAAAGATTTCAACATAAAGGTTAACACAGTCAGTTAAATTTATGTTCTTGCCAAGTTGCCTAACCCAAGGAAAGTTTCAAAGCAGGAGAAGATTTGTTTATTCTAATAACTGACATGGAATTTCGTGCTCAGCTTAGTTCTCCAAACCTGGCTAGCATCAGCTCAAGAAGAATCTTCTGTCCTATATAAATTCTCAGGATGTTTTGGGGAGCAGAAAAGATGTAGGTCAGGGGACCCACTTACCCAGGAAGTCGTGGTTGCCACACGTTCGTGTCCACAGTGTGCCACATTTGAACTCCTAACTTGTATAGTTTCTTTCAAGAGCGAGAACTCTATGTGTTGGCAGAGGCTGTTCCATTGAGAGGAATGTTTACAGCACTTTTACAGATGACAAAGCTAGTTTGGAAACAAAAAGGAGAGAAGGTCCATTTGCATCCCTCACTGTAGGACATGTCTGCCTGTATCACGGTTACCTCCAGGTAGAAGCAAATGCAGTCGTGATCTTAACAGTGTTCTGACTCCTGTTCTCCCAGGGCCCTGACGACTCCCCTTTGGTTCCCAGGTTCCAGGATGCAGCAAGGCAAGTCACATGAAGTAATCAAATTTGTAGATTAAAATGGTAGGTTAAGATGAATAGAGATACTTCATGTGTTTCAGCCTAGCAGGTTGGTAGATGATCATCTTGGTGTATGCAAATATTGCAGCCTGAGCAAGTTACTATGACTTCCAAGGGGCTCCTACCTAAAATCGGGGAGTAATGTGTGTTTGACCAGCCACTGCGGTCCTGAGGTGGCATGAGAAAAGCACAGAATGAATGTGGATGTGATGGTAACACTTTCCTGTTAACAAGCTGGCAGCAAAACTTCCCCAACTGTATGTACAAGCACAATTGAAGTGAATTCGTTTCTGTGTTATATTCTTAATTTGTTATCTAAAGCAGCAGACCATGTGTTTTCAGAGATGAGTCCTTTACTGTGAGGTTAATATTTATTTTCTCTGTCTGTATTATATATAAAAAGTAAACTACGTGAAACTTTGCCTAGCTTTCTGGAAAGCTGGTTTTAGATTGTAAATATCCTTTAGAGAATGCAGATGGGTTGGCAATACCATATTTTCTGCACTCTAGCCTGTACTTAGTCATGACTTTTTTTATATCAAAAAACCTAGTTACTTGATTATTACACATCTTAAAATTCTTTTCCTAAAGCTGTCGTGGAGCCTACATTCAGGGAACACTTCATTTGTCCCTCCATGGACCCTTTTCTTTGTTTACCAGCAAACGGCTTCTGTTGGGAAGCTCAACACATCTGTTCACATGAATGTCGAGCGGCTGGTGTGCAGCTGAGAAAACTGGAAGACGGGAAGCAATCTAATTCCAAAGAACTACTAAATTCAATAAGTATTCTCCCCCCCACCAAAAAAATAGGTAAAGGACAAATTGTGGGCACACGCTATGTAGTACAGAAGGAAATAGAGACCATTTTTTTAAGTGAACGTAAAACTTTACCTGTTACATACATATTTTAATTACCTTCGAATTATAAAACGAAGTGCAAGACATGAGCAGGAGTGACACATTTCACTGCGTCTCTCCACATCTATACCTCATTGCCGTTGGAAGGTTTCCTGGGTGTCAGGAAGTGGTGCAGGTGACCCTCATTTCCAGCCGGGAAGCGCAGTGACCGTGGTGCCCTGAGGGGCTACCTCACACACAGCCAGCAAGTGGGGGGGGGCTACATTTGCATTAAACCACTTAGGATATGATTGGTCACATTTGGTAATTAATTCCATTAATTACCAAGCCCTCACCCAGCTTGAGCACTGCAGGATTCAAGTAGGTAGAAAAGTAATCTGCAAACAACTCTTCAGATACATCATTTATTTAAAGGACCACACATACCTAAAAAGTGACACTGTGACACCACCTCTCATGGGCTTACAAACAATTGAATATAATTGGGAAACACTTGTCTGACAAAATAAGATGTCTTTTTAAGTGCAGATACAGGCCCTGTTGGAGTGAATGGGTACCATTTGTCTTATGAAATAGCATTTCTCTACCACTAAGCCATTGTTTTGTGCCATTTAGGAGAGAGAAGAAAAGCAATGCAGGCTTTGTTTTAGCTCAGTGTATGACCAAAAGCAATATATATGTTTATAAGAAAATTTTTGACATACTAATTGTTTTATGTCATTCAAGCATTCCGTAGCAACTTGTTTAAATATGTGATTTAAGTTTTACAGTTTCCCACCAAATGTACTGTGCATTTATATAGTTATTATGAGGGCCATCTTACGGAAACCATTAAGAAGAAAAATGGGACAAGCATCATCATAATCGGTATTACCAGTTTCTTAAAAACATTTGTCTAATGTGAAATTAAAATGACCTGACAGTCTTCTAATCGAGATATGCCAGTGAGGATAGGCGTTTAGTCAGTTGATTTGCTTACAACAGAGTAACTAAGACTATTTATTTATAAAGCAAATATTCTTAATAATGAAAAGATAGGCTGACAGAAAACCACTAAAGTAAGAACCTTCCGAAGTAAAATTTTGCTTTATGAATAGTTTGTCCTTCGTGTTTAATAATGTCAAATTTATGTAAGGAAAATTCTGTTCCAAATAAAGTTACAATTTAAAAAAAACTGAGTTTCTTTTCTTTCTTTTTTCATATGCATGAAAAGATAACTTCAAGGCTGGTTCCTCATTTTTGTTAGAGAGCTGGTTCATTTGGAACTGTGACACAGGGAGGTGAATGCCCCGTCAAGCCGCTGGGAAATTGGAAGCACACGCTGGGCGCAGCAGGGCCGAGGTCGTCCCTCGATGCGAAGGTGTTCGTTACTGTTTGTCTTGTCATTCGTTAAACAATTACACTATATAAAGGGAAATACAAGACAACACTCCACAACCTCATGGAATTGACATCTTAATGAAACTACAGACATAAACAAAAACATGTCAGATGATGGCGAGTGTTTGAAACACAGATGAGAAGGTGCTCGAGCAAACCCACGTGTTGGCGGGGAGGGGAGGGCGTTTCATCCTAGACTCTGTCTCCCTGCAACCTCATTAATAAACCTTTACTTTACCTCAAGATTTCATCCTTTTTTACCCATCCTCAAACTACACCTCCTTTCTGCACGTGGACGCTGAAGAGGGTGTTTCATTGGGACTGAGATGGAACCCAGGGCCTCTCACACAGCTACACCGGTCCTGGTGGAGATACCTCACGGGGATACACGTTTGCAGTACATAAAGACTGCATTCACAGCAGGCAGTTGGTCCCAGTACTTGATAGGTATCTGTCTATACTGGTACTAGATCGGTCTCCACACTTCTGCCGGGGCCACCCAGGAAACGCCCGCCCCTGTTACTTGGTGCCAAAGGTCAGCAGCAGAGTCCTCAGTGACTCGGGGACCCTTCCTGCCTGAAGGCTGAGCCACAGCTTGGTGATCTGAGAAAGAACAAAAGCTGCCTCCGCACACAGGAATGAGTTTGGAAGGCATATCGAAGTGCATGTGAATTTTGCCTTCTGCTCATAGCGTGGTGTTGATAGTGGCTACATTACAATGTGTTCGCTAAAGCTTTATCTACCAGCCAGGTTTTATTGTATTGTATTGTTTTGTATTGTATGGTTTTGTTTTATTAGCACCACTGGTACTACAACTATGTTGTACCAGGTCGATCGAGGAGGCTGGGATGAAAGGAGGGGGAAAACATGGGTACGTGGAGTTAAATATACTAAGAAGGGAGGGCTTTTTGCACCTTGCTGTTCAAAAGAAAGGCAGACTGCCACGTGCAGCGCCTCATTTGGATGTGTCTGGAGTCTTGGAAGCTTGACTACCCTACGTTCTCCTACAAATGGACCTTGAGAGCTTGTTTGGAGGTTCTAGCAGGGGAGCGCAGCTACTCGTATACCCTTGACCGAGGAACGGTCCTCCTCTATCGGGGGTGGTCGTCCTCTTCGACCGAGCGCGCAGCTTCGGGAGGGACGCACATGGATCGTTGAGGGAGGAAGGGGACACCCGCCTAGCCAGCCAGATCAGCCGAATCAACCCTGGCGATCAATGGGGTGACAGATGTCGCAGCCAGATCGCCCTCACATCCGAGAACCCAAGGTAGGGCGGAGTCTATATAAACCCAAAGTTGATCGCGACTTTACATGTAGGTTGAGTTCGTTCAAGCCCGCTGTAACAAGCCACCTCAACTAAAAATAAATCACTATATTATAAAAAAGATAGCTTAGCCTCCAAAATGCTGAAATTCAAGCTCAGTGGGGTAAAATCGGGGCCGATTTTGCACAATCCAGAATGCCTTGCAGCTGGGTGGGGCATGCTAAGCGCCGCGGTCCCCATTGGCGATGCCGAGCCACGGCCCGCCCGCCTCCCGCGCTCCCGCAGCCGGAGCCCACGCCCGCCCGGAGCTCCGCCCGGCGCTGACGCCCGGCAGCCTGAGGCCAGGCCGGAACAGGTAGGCTCGGCGGCGAGGCGGGGCGTGGGCGTGGGCGTGGGCCCGGGCCCGGCGGCGTCTAGCTGGGCCGTCCGAGCGCTGCCTGGGTGCAGGGGTGAGCAGGGCCCGCTCCGGTCCCGGCTGAGGACCCGCGCGTGTTTTGCAGAACGCGAGCGCCATGACAGCGAGGCCCGGGCTGCACTACCCCAACGGCAGAGGCCGCATGGAGTCCGTCCGCTGGGTGCTGGCCGCCGCCGGAGTCGAGGTACCGCCCGCCCGCCGCGGACCCTCCGGGGACCCGGGCTCCGAGCGCCCCCTACCCCCAGCCCGAGGCTGTCTTCTCGTCGCTGGGATTTTCTTGATAAATGCACGGTGGCTGGTGCAAATCTGTGTCCCTTTCGACAGCTAGTTAATTGCGATTGCCTTCTAACCCACCACCAGTGAGTACTTAGTAATAAGCAGAGAGGGACCCAGCCAGAAATCTGCCAGGGTCCCCCAGATCTTTATTTCTTGTGCATGACTCAGACGGCAGCCTGTGTATGCGTAAGCGTTTGCCCACGTGGTGTTTTCGCTTTTGTTGTGTTCGCTTGCTTTCTCGTGAAAAATTTCAGATACCGAGACACAGTGGCGTACATTCGGCGCATGTGGCGATCACTTGGCTTCGGTGTGGCTTGCTTGGCCCCCTCTCCACCTTTTAAGAGCAAAATCCAAACATCATTCTGTCTCATCTGGGAGTCCTGTATTTTATTTCTAACAGACAAATTTTAAAACATAACATTACCAATATCATTCCCAACAAAACTAACAATTCCTTATTATCATCTGACAGTCTGCTGGTCACAGACATTGTTAAATAGTTCGTTTCAATCTTGATCTAAACAAAGGCTGCACGTTGCATTTGATTTTTTATCTTTCGGTATTTTAAAAATCTCTAACTTCTCCTCTGCATTTGAAAAATACTACGTTGTATTCAGGAATAATTTTAAATCTGTATAAGACTTGTGAAATTGTTCCTTATGCTTTCCAGCCTTTCTTTCTTGGTAACATGTTACATAACCACAGCAAACTAAAAGCGTTTTGGCATGGCTAAGTACAGAGTTTTGGGGTTTCACTATTTTTTCCGCTAATGACCTTTTACTATTTCAGGATCCAGCGTTGTTTCTAGGCATCAGGTTTCTTTAGTTGCCCTCGATGTGTGACAGTCTCTTAACCTTTCCTTTTTCACCTCCTCCACAGTATTGGTGAGGCATTTTTGTAGAGATCTCTCTAGTTTGGGCTTGGCTGCTGTTTTTCTCACGATTGGACGGATTTTCGTGTTTTGGGGGAAGAGCTGCCAAAAGGCAAAGTGCCCTTCTCGGTGTAGCTTATTAGGGTTCCCCAATAGCAGCACACACCCCTGCGGGGCTCTCCATGACCATTTGGGGAAGGCTGTGCCTACCACCTCCCTCCATGCCGCCTGCTTTTCCCCCAGCGTTGTTTAGAAGGCGACCATTGCGTCCAGCCACACTCAAAATTCCACCTGCTGGAATTCTTACCTAAGGAAAATTCGTTCTCACTCGCCCTCCCCCGCCCTCTGAACTCCAGCCCCCCTTTATTTACTGATCAGATTGTTTCAGCTTTGTCACAGGGATTTTCCGTTTCTTAGGGCTTAAGTACTTTCTGGCAGTATAAGATGCTGCAGGCTTGTCATATATTTTCGGTGCCTTTGCCATAGAATCCACAGTCCTTTGTAACAGTAAATCATGTTAGAAGCCAAGGTCAGGGTGCTAGATTTATATGTACGTTTCTAAGCCATTTATTTGTGAAGTGCCGTGTAGAATCTGCCCTTTCTAGATTTGGCTTGTTTACCTTCCAGGTGTTACCTTGGTAACAGATGGCTGCCCTCATTTTTTATTTATTGATTTTTGGTAGCAGGAATCGAACTCAGGACCTGATGCTTACCAGGCAGGCGTATCCCCCCTACCTTCATTTTAACATTCTCCTCTATTCTCTATTTGTATTGTGAACTTCTCTGGGCCCCCGTGGTGTAATCAAATCCAGGCTGCATTTTTTTCTTTAGGTCGGTGGGGTGCTTGTTCTTTTCCCCCTGAATGTGTTTCTGTTCCACACCCCAGGGGCTCATCGGCCCACAGTGTTTCTCCAGAGCTCCTCTGCTGTGCTTCGTGATGCCAGCCTTCTGCCCACGGCCCTCGACCCGCCTTTGCAGCTGGCGGTTTTAGTACCTGTGGATTGTCCTCAGTGCTGGGAATTCAGCGCTTGTGCTGGGAATTCAGATCTTGAATTTCTGTCACTTCATCTGAATTGATTAACAATGATTCTCTTATAATGAATAATTTTCACTTTTCACTTTGAAATACCATTCACACAGGAAATGCTCCGTATCCACTAGATTCTTTTATAAATTTTCAAATTAATGAAAAGTTACTCTAGCAATTTCCAAAGATGACAAATGTGTGTTTTTGGGTTTTATGTATGATTTCATTTTAATTTTTGCATGTGATTGTAAGTTGCCATAGTGTTTTTGTAATTTGCCAAGGAACAGTGGTGCCTCGGTTCACAAGCTTAATTTGTTACACGATTTTGGAAAAGTTGGTCACATTTGCGTTTGTGTGGGAAAGATCTCCTGTGGATGTGTTTGTCACCTGATGTAGAATTTACAAGCAAAAACAAAATTTTGCCCAACACTTGCATTTTCTTTTTTTTTTTTTTTTTTATTGGTACCAGGGATCAAACTCATGACCACAAGCTGGCAAGGCAGGCACTTATGCTGCTGAGCTAGATCCCCAGCTCCAATTCTTGCATTTTCAAACCAAATTGTTCACACACAAAAACATTTGTGAACTGAGGCATCTCAGTGCCTGATACCATTTTTACATATGAATCTTGATTTCTGGCTTCCTGTAAGAATTTAGAGAATCTGGTGATACCAAACCCTGGTTTCTACAGGGCAGTAGTCGCTGATCTGAGTAAGAACTTCCCCACCACTCCTCTTGGCTCAGTGTTTATTTGCTGAGTCTGTTAAGAGGAAAGTGAAAGAATTTGTGCTTCCGGAACCTGAACCAAATTTACCTCACTTATTTATGTCACTTGTCTAACCCTGTCATTTATTTATATCATTTGTCTAACCCAGGTATGCTTCTGAGTTTGTTATTCCTGATTTCTTCTATGGGTTTTGAATGGGTGTCTAGATGTGCATGTAATAACATCCTTCCTCAAATTCTTCTGTCTTCATTCCATCCTGCTCTTCCTACCCTCCTCTGCGTCAAGATATCTTTGTTAGGGTAAGAAAATCTCAACTTTAAATTAGTTAAGCAAGAACATGAGTCACTCCAGCACCTGATCCAGACCCATCACAGCAGGCACCAGATGGGACAGGATAATGAGCGTCCCCTGCAGGCCAGGCGGAGGAGCTAGGTCAGTCCCCACCACAGAGCCAGCCACCTGGCTGACAGTAACTCTTTGCAAAGGTTGGTGCTGGGGAGTGTTCCCCACCTGTTTGCCAGAAGACATTTTTGTAATCGTGTGCCTGCCTAGGTCTGACACAGTTGGAAGACGTTTGTGACGCCCAGTGTCCCAGGAGAGAGTGCCAGACCCTCAGGTCTGAACGACGAGGCAGCTAAAATGGTGCCAAACAGCTGCCCTACGTCCAGGAGCCAGTGTCCTCAGTCTCTGTCACTCGGTGTGAAGCTGATTGTTGGTCACAGGATGGAGAGAAGGCAGATCATGTGACTATTTTCTACTACAGTGTTCCAGCATCCATGATCTTTATTAGGTTAGTACACTTGGAGGCTGCAGGTTTGTGACTTTCTAATTCTATCATTTATTTACACTAATTCTTCATTAGTCTAAGGCTTCAACTGGCCCTGACTCCCCAGCCCCCCGCCTCTCACCCAACCTGGCCTACATAGTGAGTTCAAGGCCAGCCTGAACTACATAGCAAGACCCTAAAGGAGATGGAGATGAAGGGAGGTAGGAGGGAGAGGAAGGGAAGGGGGCCAAAAAAAACTCCTAAGATCTGTTATGTCCAGGTGCCAACTGCACACAACAAATGTAAGCGTTGTGTAATGAAAACATGTACTAATAAAAAAACACTGGGGAAAAAAAGTAGTGACCTAAAGCTGGAAAAGCAAGCAGGATTACTTAGCTGAAATTACCTAGCAGTTACTTCTTGTTCCGGAGTTGTGTGAAAGCACCACCTGTGTGAGCGGCCCCTGTGCCCTGCTTTCCTTTCTCCCGCCTCTTTGTGCCCTTTCTACTTCTCCTCGCCCTCCGTTCCGCCCAGGCTTCCCTGTCTCCTTCCATCTGAGCTCACTGCGGGAGGACACACTGGGGAAATCAACCACGGGCCCCTGTGAGCCCCTGGCAGGCCCTGCGCCCTCTGCACCCACGCCTGGTACGGCCCAGCAGCAGCCCTGATGGACCACGCAGGGCTGCCAGCGGTTTCCCTTCCAGCCCAGCCCAGCCCCAGGCTCCCCTGAGGAGCACCCGTCCTCCAGGCCTGGGGCGCCACCCTTCCTACGTGACACTGGCCTAAAGTCACTCGGTGCGTGCCTCTACCTTTGCCTG
The DNA here is from genome assembly GCA_004027295.1 of Dolichotis patagonum. Lineage (NCBI taxonomy): Eukaryota > Metazoa > Chordata > Mammalia > Rodentia > Caviidae > Dolichotis > Dolichotis patagonum. The sequence goes on from PVJX010007611.1 coordinate 49,275, forward strand.
TCCCCAGTCTATACGGCTAAATTTGCTTCCTTGAGTGAAGCTCAGGTTGTCTGCTATGGGCAGCTTTGCGCTGCTCCCTGAAGCCGTGCTCCCGCTGTGCTCTCCCGGACTACACTGCTTTTTTAAGGTTTGGAGAACAGGAAAGACGAGATCACATCTGACCCTGGGCTTTCATCCTAGGTGACCACCTGCTGTTCCAACAAGTGCCCATGGTCGACAGGATGAAGTTGGTGCAGACCCGAAGCATCCTCCACTACATAGCTGAAAAACACCAGCTCTTCGGCAGGGACCTCAAGGAGAGAACCATGTAATGTGGCCTCCCTGACTCCTTCCGATCCTGAGCTAATTAGCAACGCTGTGCAGCTTGCTCCATCTCTTTAAGTCTTCTCATTAATGTGGGCAGGGAACAAAAGCCCAGGAAGTCATGGGCTTCCCCTGCAAATACAGCCCCGAGCATCTGGGTGAAACATATTTGGATCATAATTCCTGTAGTCACCATCCCAGAAGTGATCCTGAATGCTGAAATCCGGAGAGATCAAAGTGCCTACAGTCTAAACTCACCACGTAACGAAATCCTAAAAATACAATTCTGGAAAATTAATGAGGGGGAAAAAATGAAAAAAGATACACCTACCCCACAAATAGAATTTGACTTGTGGATTTCAGCATTCAAAATTTTAATGTTGAGATTGTGTCTTTTTGGTTTGTGACCCCCCTTGCAAGGTACATGATGGCAAAGAATTGAATTCCCTATCTGTTATCGTTTCAAATTTCAGGACACTGAATACTTGGAGACTATTTTTCCCTTTCTTACAAATTTGCTGCCATCGAGTATTACTCTCGGGAAGCTGCTGTGATACTCAGGGCCAGGAGCAGGGTGCTTTGGGTTATGATTTGAACCCAAAACCTTATCCTTGTGCTACCCAGCTGGAGGACCCTGACAGAGCTTCAGGCTTCATGCCTGATAGGTGACAAGAGTGTGCTCTGGTTCTGTGGGAGCCGGTGAGACAACAGTGTTTGCCACCAATGCCCTTGCAGCTTCAGTGAGGAGTGTCTCTTCTCCAGGAGGGCAGGGTGTGGGTGCCAGGGTGAGGGAGGCTGGGGAGGAGGGGGCAGTCTGCACTGCCAGGCTCTGGTTTGCGACAGATTTTTCTGATGGGTTTTTGAGCTCTCATTGGAGTTGGCTTTGCATCTTTGCTCTTAGGAGACAGGTGTAGTCTGAGGTTGCCAGTGCCTTAAGCATTCTGGACTCTGCCTTGTCCAGGCTGCTGGGTTCAGGAAGGAAGGACTGAGAAACGTGCTTTTCTCTTCGAAGGATTGACATGTACGTGGAGGGGACGCTGGATCTGCTGGAACTGCTTATCATGCATCCTTTCTTAAAACCGGAAGATCAACAAAAGGAAGTGGTTCACATGGCCCAGAAGGCTATAATCAGATACTTCCCAGTGTTTGAAAAGGTAGGTGGCATTGAGGACCAAGAGCACAGCGTCACCGTACCACAAGGGGCCACCACAGTGGGAACCGTGGGCTTTGCCGCGAGTGCACGTTAATTCCACAAGCACCACCTCGTAAGATACAGAGAAACCAAAACTACCATTTCTAGTTTATTTCTCTTCCTTTGCTGTTTTCTTTTCCTCTTCTTACTACTATGTCTGCTTTTCTGATCTTTACGATCCTTTTTTCTTTCACCAGGATGGATTTTTTTTTTTTAATGTTTCAGCTAAAAATGCAAGAGAATGTCACAATACAGACAGATCTATTTGGCAACTCCTTCTTCAGGGCAAGAGAGTTAAGTTCTCTTAAGCAGAGTGGGTTTGGGTTTCTGTGGCCTGGTCCCACCGCATCGTTCCCAGAAGCAAAGTGAAGTGGGAAAGGGACCCGATGAGCCTCCTCACGAAGCCACCCTCCTGTGGGGTTGATCGTTCCATGCACATAACCAGAGGGAGTCTCAGAGCTCTGTGGCCGGTCCGAGATGCTCACACGGCCTGGAAAGGGAGCTCGGAAGTCCAGCTCGCTGGCCTGTTTCCTCTGGCTGCAGAAGCTGCATTAGAGCAGGAGCTGGGTTCGGTCTCTGTCCGACTTGCACACGTGTGTGTGCACATACACATCACTGTGGGCATCCAAAACGTCCTTGCCAGAGGGTTTTCCCTTTCGTTTCCACTGTCCGCCGCCCTCCCTGATCAGAGTATGTTCTTCCAAATCCCTTCACCCATTGTTACCCTCAGATTAGGAGTCAGCGTGAACTCAGGGTTCTAATTTCCTGTCTGGAGAGATGATGGGCAGGGAAGTCTGCTTTTCCGGCCAGGTTTATCTTAAGTCCTGGTGTTCATAGAAACCCAGGCCTGGGGAGTGAGCGTGAACCCCAGAGGTGTTTGTCACTTAGACTTCTTACAGCTCTCCTGCTGCCCCCTGGGTCTCTGGGACTCATCGGCACCAGCTCATTCCTCTGTTACATTTCTAGAATACATGTCTGCTTCTCTGAGTTACAAGCCTAGAAATATAGCAAATTTTCTACTTGCACTGCCTCATTCTGATAACCTATAGCACATTTGGGGGGGGGTGGCTTCTGGGAATTAAGGCCCATTGAACTACATTTCGACCTTTTTTTACCTTTTATTTTGAGAAAGGGTCTCTCTAGGTTGCCAAGCCTCGGCTCAAATATGGGATCCTCCTGCTTCAGCCCCTCAAAGTCCTGGGGTTAGGGATGTGTCCCGCTATGCCCCGTTTGCAATATATATTTAAAGAGGCTGTCATTTGTACCGTCCCATGCTCCTACTCTTTCTCCCCATCTTTAGATATATATAGAAGCTGCCCTCTAACTGATATGTTATAGAAGGATAACAGGACAAGGCCATAGTTGTAGCCCCTTAGACACAGCACTGATTGAGTAACTTCATCCACTTCTCCATCCAATGCAGACATTTCTGTCTTGCAGGTGTTAAGGGGTCATGGACAAAACTTTCTCGTTGGGAATCAGCTGAGCCTCGCTGACGTGATTCTACTCCAAACCATTTTGGCTCTGGAAGAGAAAATTCCTAACATCCTGTCTGCATTTCCTTTCCTCCAGGTAAATAAAAAGTGTATTAGAAAATTGGCCCAGAGCTCCTGGGCCTTCCTTTATAGTCTGCTGGTCGTTTGCCTTAGTGAGTGAGTAAGTGAGAAAGAGAGAGAGAGCGTGAGAGCAAGAGCGCAAGCGAGCATGTATTAGATTCTAACTGGAACGTAACTAGTGAGAGGAAATAGGCTTGAAGTTGTCATCTGGTGCACAAGTGCTGACCGGTTAGAAGACCCTTGATCTGGTACAAACCCCACACACAGATCTTGCCAGCGGGTGTGTGGCGTGGTGAGGACCGCAGGGCTGAGGGCCGCAGCGGGCAGCCATGATGAAGGGAGGGTGGCCTCAGCCTCCAGGACAGTCGTCATCAGGATACAACTCCCGTTCCCACTGGAACCTTCAGGTTCAAGTTCTGAGAGTAAAAATGAGGCTCCGTGAACGTTGCCTGAAGGGGTTGCCACCACTTTCCAGCCCAGAGCCCTGAAGAAGACTTCCACGCAGCTCAGCTCTTCCCTGGTGTGATCCAGGCAGGATCGGGTGTAGGGCGGAGAGGGGCTCTGGAGAGGACAATCTTACCTGGTAGCTCACCTCGTCCGTGCCGGGCAGTAAGACCGGAGTACAGAGCCCAGCAGCCAAGGTGGCGGCTCCCGGGTCCCTAAGTGTCACCTGTAGCCTGAGCTTTCCCTCTGCCGGGCCAGCAGGCCTCCCCACCCCAGGTCTGCACACCGTGGGCCACAGCCAAACTAGCCCGGTGCCTGTTTTTGTGCAGCTTATAAGCTAAGAATGGTTTTATGGAGGGGAAAAAAAAAAAAAAAAAGAATGGTTTTATGCTTCCAACTACTTGAGAAAATATCAAAGAATAATTCTTCATAACACATAAAATTATAGGAAACTCAGATTTCAGTGTCCGTAGATAATTCTGATAAGAACAAAGCTGCATCCACGCATCTGTGTATTGTCAGTGCCTGCTTTTGTATTGTCTCAGCTTGGAGATCATGAGGCTCCCGAGTTTAAAGAAGATAGGACCGCACCTTTATAGAAAAAGGCAGCCGATCCCCGATATAGATGAAACTGATGTACGTTTGCCCAAAATATCAGAAGTCAAGAGAGGCACATTAACTCCACAATAATAAACATACATACCTTTTAAAAGTACATTTTTCAGAGCCAGGGATATAGCTCTGTGACACAGCTGCCTGGCAAACGCAAGGTCCTGAGTTCAGTTCCAGGTACCAAAAAAAGAAAAAGATAAAGTATGTTTTTCCAAGCCTGATAAACATCATTATGATATAATAGTAAGGATAACCACAGTCAGATAAATAAATTCATCTGGAAAATGCAATCAGAAGTCTCCAACCAGGCAGATAAGTCATATGTTATTTATGGTGTGAAGTGTGTCCATTTCCTCTTGCAACACGGAGATGACTGTTCTAAAACTTCAGGCCTGGGGTACCCTAAACTCAGTAAATGAATCTTTAAACAGACCGGACATGAACATGAGAGGACTTCAGAATCTGAAACCAGATCTGTGAATCACAGTGTTATCCCCGTATAGATTAAAAGGTACACAAATGGTACAAAAATTTTTATTATACCTAAATACAGATACTAAATAAATCTTGAAATAATAAATTCTTTGGAATAAGCTTCCAAAGTTTGGCATAATATTCAAAATTAGATAACACATACAGAATTAAATAGTAATGAAAAAAGATTAGTATACTTATATATAATCAATTAATAACATTAGTATTTTTTGTTAATATTAGTGATACAAACATGCTTGTTTGTATGCTTAACTAAGCTGTCCCTTGCACATAACAGGCATTTAATACAGAATAGCTTTTTTAAAAATAGCTTCTTCTTAGGGCCAGGGATTTAGCTCAGTGGCATAAGCACCTGCCTGGCAAGTGTGTGGTCTTGAGTTCGATTCCCAGTACCACAAAACAAAACAAAACCAAACAAAAAGCTTCTTCATTTAAAAACATTTTAATAATGTTTACTTCTTCATGTATATGATTCAAACTTTCAGTAGATCTGATGGACTTTTTTCTCAGGTTGAGATTGGTAATACTTGATTCAGTGAGTTGGATACATGCCCACAAACCTAGCACTATGGAAGCTGAGGCAGGAGGATCCCAAGTTCAAGCCGAGCTCAGCCAATTAACAAGGTCCCTGTCTCAAAATTAAAAAGCAAAACAAAACAAAAAACCTAAAAGGGCTGGGGATGGGGCCTCATGCAGAGGCCCCGGACTGAGTCCCCAGTGCAGCTCCCCAGTACTGCTATTATTTGTTTTTAGTATTTGGTGTCTGAGCCATAAGCTGTGACGAGCATGGTTGGCCATGTCCCACACACGTGTGGAAAGAGCACGCATTTGCTATTCGAAGTCCGAAGTCCCAGGAAGATGGAGTTTGGAGTGTAAGTCACACCCGCCAATGCCTTTGTGACACAGGGCGCTCTGTCGGAGCGCGGGCACATCCAGGCACCTCCGCTGTGCCTGTTCCTCTCAGCAAGTCTCGAGGTCCTGCTCTTCAGTATGTTTTTTATTTCGCTGTCTCTGAAATGAGTCCCTGTCCCTGTACGAACCATGAGATGGCTAAATAAACACTGGCCTCGATTTCACTATTGATGGCAGAAATTATAAACAGCCACACCACAAGAGGAGCCCTCGAGCGTCCTGCATCGGGGTGTCGGTGAGATCCGTTCAGTGAATGTGAACAAATCGTTTTCCTAGCTGTTAATCCTTTTGCTTTCCTGTTGAAGTTTTGTGCTTTCCCCTCTAAGGAGTACACGGTGAAGTTAAGTAACATCCCTACAATCAAGAGATTTCTTGAACCTGGGAGCAAGAAGAAGCCCCCCCCCCCCAACGACGTCTACGTGAGAACCGTCTACAACATCTTTATGTCATAAACGACGTGGTTGTCTGTGAGGGAGAGCCGGTCCCCAAGGTGGCTGTGTCCACAGTGGTGTGTTCATTGGTCCCGATGCTGTTGTCCTGCTGTCTGTCGGTTGGGTCATCAATGGGGTCTTTCCTCTCGAGAGATCCTTTCTCAAAATAGCGCCCTGTTTTGATCCAGCGCATCATTATGGGATGCACCCTGGTACACATTTTTGAGGAGGCTGGTGTTGGAGTTAGCTTGGGCGGGGTTCCCCACTTCCTGTAGTTGGTCCACCTGCCAAGGAGGACGTACGGTCTCATGTTCTTACCTGAGCAGCTTCCTCCTCTGCTCCTAGGTAAAGCTCTCCGGGCTCCCAGGGTGTGTAGTGTCTGCCAGCAGTGCGCTGTGCAGTGAGTCAGTGGCGGTAATAATAGCCGGTATTCGCCAGAATAAAGAATTTACCAAGTTTGGCTTGAGTTTTTTAAGTTAAGTATGCGGTACAGTCACGTGGCTTAATAGTCAAACAAGTCAGCCCACATCGGAAGCCACTAGCCGCCGCTAGCCACCCAGTCCTGCATCTCACAGGCAAACGCAGTCACCGTTGGCCTGTCCTCCAGTGACATCAGACCCGAGGGTCACAGAACACAAACACACACAGCACTCTGTGGTCTCACTGCCCAGCTGGTGATTTGTGGGCTTCTTAGATGTGGACCCTAAGGGCCTCACACGGAACCCCCGGGGGGGCTGGTTGGGTTTTCCCTGGAGCCTTAGTTTCTCTCTTTTCACGAGAGTGGCCAGGAGCTGCTGTTCCACACAAAGCTGATTCCCAGGTCCCACCCCAGAGGCCCAGGGTCTGTATTTCTAAAAGGCCCTGGAAACCTGCTGGTCCAGAATCCCACTTCAGCAGAAGCCAGGCTGACTTCTTTTCTTCCATGACCGGCGCCCTAATCTGAAGATGGGGTGGGGGTCCTGACTGCGTTACTCATGCGTTATCTCACTTCAGCCTCCTAACTGAACAAAGGAGTTAGGTTCTCCTAGTCTTGTACAGATGAGCAAACTGAGGCTCTTCCAGGTTGAGAAGCTTGCTCATGACAGGTAGAGCTGAGATACTGAAACTGGTACCCAGACCCTGATTTAAGTTAATGTATTAGGAGAAATGTGTTGTACATTCACTAAAAGATCCTGGGCTTTTTAATTGTTTTTTTTAATCAAAGGGCTATTCCAACTAGCCCAGGATTGTTATCCTATCACTGCTGTTTTCTCCTCAGCCACACCCCTGCTGGAGGAATATTGAGCCCTAAGGGATGAGGCTCCCCCTCCAAAAGTCACAAAAACCTGCTTGGTTGGCCAGCTTTATTTCATGCATTCAGGACACGCCTGTTCGCCAGAACCCGAGATGGACCAATCAAAGTGGCAAAGCTGACCGTGGGCTGTTTGCAGTTAGATGAGATGCAGAAAGCACCACTCTTGTTCCCTTCCTTTCCAGAAACATCATGCATCATGCATCTATTTTTTTATACTCTGACAATGAAATGATTGGGTTTATTTTAGAGCTTTTGTATCACCCACCTGCAGTTTATCCTATTTGTAGTGTTGTGGAGAAAGGATTAGAGAACCTGGTTAGGGTCCTAATTTAGTATGCTGTGGAGCGGAGAATGAGGAGGGTTAGGTAAGGTTCTACAGACAGACATACGCTTGTTCTGTAGGGCTCCGGTCAGTTCCTATAATGTTGCACAGCCCTTGTTTGTTTATTTTGTGGTGCTGACCGGGGAGGGGTCAAACCCAGGGCCTTAACCCCCATCAGGCAAAGCTTTGCTGCATCTGCACACTGTTTTTGTTAAACACTTACTTCATTTCGACTTGCCTCACAGAAGGCTGAGTGTCTGACCGATGGCAGGAACCCCTTTCTTTGGTTGGTGTGTGTCTGGCATTGTTAGCCTGGTACTTTATCCATAGGGGATTTCAGTCAGTGGTGTTGAAAGGAAAAGCAAAAGATTGAACATGGGACCCTTGCAGTTTGCATGCTGGTACTGCAGAGCAGGGTAAGAGCAGAGTGAACAGCACAGTGGGAAATGCCAGGCTGGCTCACCAGGGCAGGAAGGCCCCGCACAACCCCTGCTGTCCAGGACTGGCGCTCCCTTAGCAGTTGGCAGGGTGTAGTCCAGGAGAGCAGTGGTGCTCAGCTGACGTGGGATTACACGAGGCTGAGGGGCTCTCTGTCAGCTCTAAGGTGTTCAGAGGGAACAGTTCCTCCTGTGGGGGGTTCAGGCTGGGTGTAGAGCTCCGTCCAGGTTGCTGTGACACCCTGCATTTCAGGTCATCTGTCCTCTGTCCTCAGAGCCATGTGGGAAGCATCCTAGGGCTGAGGCTGAGGCCGAGTTGGCATCTGGCCCGAACCATTATATTTTTATAATCATTTTTTAAAATTTTATTTTAAAGAGGGTAAAACTAAACATCACAAAACAGAACAAAGCAGATCAGAAGAAAACAATGTAAGAGACACAGATTTCAAGGCAAAACAACAGGAGATCATCACTGGTTACCATATTGTCTCTTGTTTTCTTCTAAATAGTTCATATCTTCACATACAATGAATTCACACGAAACAAAATAGTATTAAGCTGATCAGAACAGGATGATGAAGGCATTATAGGCCTTCAAATCAGACAATAAGGGAAATCAACAATGGCTGCCATGTCTCTCATTCTCTTCAAAATAGCTGTCCATACCTTCATGTATGTTGAAATTAAACAAAACAGACTAAAATCACTCTGAACAAAGAATAATAGTGTTGCTGGATTTCACAGCATGACGCTACAGGAATCAGCGCTGGATACCATAATGTCTCTTTTTCTTCAAAGTAGCTGTTCATTTCATCATGCATTATATAATCAAGTCTCATAAACTGTTTAGGAAAAGTTCTACACATGCATGAGTCTGTACATGTATACCTATCCTTTCTGTATTAGACGAAAAAAGAGGAGGTCAGTCTGGAGATTCCTTGAAAAGCTGGGTTTGGAGGTCCCATTTGACCCAGCTATTCCTCTTCTAGGCATATTCCCAGAAGAACTGAAAACATCATACCACAGTGATATATGTGCACCCATGTTTATAGCAGCACAATTTGTAATAGCCAGATCCTGGAAACAACCTAAGTGCCCATCAACTGAGGAATGGATAAAAAAGTTGTGGCATTTTTATACAATGGAGTACTATTCAGCTATAAAGAAGGATCACATTGAGATATTTATAAATAAATGGACACAACTTGAGACCATACTCATAAGCAAAATAAACCAAACTCACATGTGTAAATACCATATAGTCTCCCTAGTATGAGAATTGATTAAGAGTCTATAAGATTTTCTGGTAATCATGATTCCCATTACATAGCTTTGAAGCCGTTTAATGTCTTCATTCATCAGTTGGAATGGTTTTATTCTGTTTTGTTTGACTTTATTATGTGTGATGGTATGAACAGCTGTTTTGAAGAAAACCACACATTATGGCAGCCATTGCTGATTTAGTATCATCTTGCTTTGAAGTCCTACCATGCTTCTATTCTATTACTATTGGTTATATCATGTTGTGTCTTATTGGGATTTTAATATATGTGATAGTATAAACAAATTTTTTTATGCAAAGTGAGATATTATAGTAGCCATTGATCATTCTCTGTTATTCGGTTCTGAGCCAGCTAATTAAGGAGCACACAAACATTTGCATGGTGACAAGCTACCATTGGAGCTGCTGAGAATTAACAACTCACCCTCCGAAGTTGCACTGCTCAGTCCTCACATGCCTGAAAAGTGGGAGGAACCAGCAGGAGAGGAGAAAGCAGGGCTGGCACAGCACCGTCACATAAAAGCCAAGCTGTGCTCCCGGAAAACGGCAAACCACAAAAATGCTGAATTATGCTCATAAGTCACAGAATGTAGGCACAAGCCACACTGGATCTTACTTGTAAAATATATTGCAACAGTGAGACAAATTTATAAAAGCTTTAGCTTCTTTTTACAAAATATCCTTTGGGTTTGCAATAAACCTTTACAAAGGACACATAAAATCAACAGACAAGCCAATCTTAACAAAAGAAACTGTAGAAAGCACCCTATAATCGACTTTTTTGAAGGTAGTAGAAATGCAACAGAACAAGACAGAACAAAGCCAATCAAGACAATGTGGAGAAACTGGTGCAGAACTTCACAGCAGGTTACCAGGACAACAGTAGTAGGTACTGCTGTAGTCAGGGGTTGTACACAGAACAGTAAGAATCAGGACATGCAGTTTATAATATTATTTTTATGATGGTTACCCAGAGTTAACCCAAGAAAATGCAGGAAATCTATCCACAACACCAAAGACGTAAAATATTTAGCCAAGGGCCTGGATCCCACAGCAATGTCGCACGTGAGTCCAGTTGAAAGCCCAGAGCCCATGACAGTGTCTCCCACAAGTCCAACTGGAGGTCTAGAGCCCATGAGGACTCACGCCAGTCTCTTTTATGGATCTGTGCCGGGAAGGCCCAAAGGTCAGCAGTGGAAGCTAGTCTATGCCAGCAGGGTGAAGGAGCTGTGCTGGTAGGTTGAGGGTTCTACGCTGGAGCCGAGAAATCACACTCACAACAAACACCAGGGCTGTCCTGAAAAGCACCACAGCCATCCTCAGTGACACGGAGGCTCTGAGCTTTGACGATGATGGCAAGCACAGTTGAGTACATGCCAGGAAGCCAGTGTGACAAGTTCATCCTGGAGACCAAGCAGCACACATCTTCCCCTCCAGAGCCAGGAAGCAATGCTCAATGTGAGGACCAGAGCTTCTCCAGGAGAACCAACGGCTCAAACAGCAACACGTAGGAGAACCCACAACACCTCAACGCATTAATGCACTAACGCCTTAATGCACTTCCTTCTCCTCCACATCTTACTGTGGTGTATGTCTCCTCTCTCGCTTGATCCAGTCCTCAGTTCTCAGGATTCTGAGGAGGCTAGCGTACCCGCCACCCCTGAGGTAACGGGACTGAGGCATAGAGTCAGAGTCAGTTTGTAGAGTCACAGGACGCTGAAGGCTGGAGGCCCCTGCCTGGAAAGGAAGGGTACTGAGGTAATTCCACTGGAGGCCGGGACCAAATGACTGCTGTTGATACAGGAGCAAGTGAAGGGAGAGACCCATGCGAGTTCTGTTTTTCAGTGTTTATGTGCTTGTCATGCCAGAGGAGCCATCACTCCACACTCAGGGGGTTACACCTCCAAGAGCAGGGTCTCCCCAGGGAGATTCACCCCTGGTACTCAGACTCTGGTTTGTCCACCAGCTCCCCTGTTGTTCATTCCCGCACCTCAAAGGCCCATGTCTCTGCAGCCCTTCGAGTCCTGATCCTACAGTGCCAACCAGAAGCCCGCCTTAGCCTCACCTTCATCAGCGTGCTGCTCAGTGCCACGTGAGGCCCTACCTGTGTGCGCAGGTTGGGGTTGAGAGCTCATTTCTCTAGATTTCAGATCACTAACAGAATGACCAGACAGGACGTGACTTGCATTTCCAGTGATCGCTGCTTAGAAAGAGCTATCCGGAGAGTTCCAACCATTGTCTCGTTTGGTGCACGGGATTAATAAAAGGAAGGCTTCTGGCTTGCCTAACGCCGGGGATCACGATATAAGGGGTTACAGCAGTATTTCCTGGGACTCATTTTTTTTCACCCTAGGATTGGTTTCAACACGATTCGCTCTGGTTAAATGTTTCAGGGAGACAGAACACAGAAAGTAACCGGACTAGCCGAGCCCCAGCCAGATTTGACCTCCTAGAGGTCAAATGGTGAGAGCGCTGCACACCAAAAGAAGCAGCAAGCCCAGATTTTCTCCTAACCACACACCAGTGCTGCTTTATCTTTGTCTGAGGCAGCAAGAGGGAGACCTAGGGCCTGAATCGCTGGTCAGTTTCTCATTTCTTTTGCATTGCTGGCTTCCTATCACCCAATTGGTGCCTGGTACTGTCCTGCTGGAAGGAGAATTTAACTAGTGCTGGAACTTTTTGTGTGTGTTTATCCTGCTGTGTCCTTGGCATGTCTGAGAATGCCTATGCTTGCCTCTTTTTTTAATTTGAAACATTTTAAAATTTGTTTTCATTAACAGATAATAATTGTGTTTATGGATACTGTGTGATGTTTTCATCTCTACATTATAGAAAGATTCACTCAAGCTAATTAGTATATCTACCCCTTCAATTTACCATTGTTTTGTGGTGGGAACATTAAAAATCTATTGTGGTGATTTTGAAATACACAATACATTATTTGTTAAGAGTGCGATAGCTCCTTATCCATCTCCTTGGGAAGGGGAGGAGACCTGAGGTCTTGGAGCTTCTGCATGGGGAGGTCACTGTGGTCCCCAGGCACCTCCCCCTCGCCCTTCTCCTCTCCTGTTTCACCATGAGGCTCAAGTTAAGCTTTGTCAGTGAGGACGAAGCCTAAGCGTGGTTTCTCATGGTTTCTTCCACCAAGGAATTTGTCCTCCACGTGCCCTTTTCTCTTAGTAATCAGTAGACTAGGAAGTTGCTGGTATTTTCAATTTGCCATCACTAAAGAGGCCCTTTGAAAGGACTGACCCTTGCATCAGCCCAGGGCCGATGAGGGAACGGACCTGTCCTCCAGGTGATGCATTTGAACAGCTAACTGTCCTGCCCCGTTGGGTCATCACCATTCTGTTGCTCCGTTTTGTTTCGTACTTTCGTGTGAGAATTTGTAGCATCCTCAGGTCCTACCCCAGACGGGGCCTGATGCGTGTCCGTTTGGCCGATTCCAAGCTCAGGACCCTAGAAAGGTCTCCCAGGGCAGCGGAAGCCCCCTTGGCCCCCGCTGTCCCTGGGGAGGAGACCCAGCCACCCCCGCATTGCCAGAAGAGCTCTGGCATTTTCAAGGCGCCTTATTTTTGTCCCTTCTGGCCTTCTGCATAGTTCCAACATGGTTAGGCACGCTCACGGCGGCCGGCCCTGCCCCTCACTGCAGAGGCCGCAGATCCGCATGGGGATTCTTGCACAGGCGGGCGAGCAGAAATGCAAAGGAGGTTTAGTGAGGGGGTCTGCGATGACCCGGTGTCTGGTGACCAGGTCAGGACCCGCACCCTGGCCCTGCACCTCAGAGCTCCCCACTCCCACCAAACGTCTCTGTTCAACAGGCCTGCTTCCTTGAGCACCACTGCACCAAGTCCTGTTCCTTTCCCCAAATATCCATCCATCTCCCAAATCCACAGGAGACTTTGGTGCCTCCATATGGATAGTTTATTCTTTAAAAAAAATTTGAGCAATAGCATTTATGGAATCTGGTGAGAAAAGATTTATGTATAATTTAAAGATTATTTTACTTGTCTATGTATTGGTTTTTTGAGTCAGGGTCTCCCTCTGTAGTCCAGGGCTAGCCTTGAGCTCACTGGGTATCCCAGGCTGGCCTCGAATTTGTGGTGATTTTTCTGCCTCAGCCTCCTGAATGCTGGGATTACAGGTGTGCACCGTCACACTGTCTTAATTTTAAAGTCCCCTGACTCTGCTGAAGCAGGAGAACACTGATGACATCCCAGGGGTCTCCAACCCCCTCCTCAATCACAACCCGATTCTCCTCTGAGGAAAGCAGGCGAGCAGCCATCTTTGGCTTCTTTTCTGAGGCGAAGCCAGCGTGTGACCTGTACTACCCGTATGTCTGTGTGATAGCTTGTGTGGTAACCGTATGCGGTGAAACCATACAGCCTGGGTGCCACATTTATCTTGTGACCCCTTTTTGGGAAATATATGAAAAAAAACATTTTCTAAAAAAATGTTTTGTTATAAAGAAAAACGTATTTTTCTACCACACGGTGAGCACATCTGGCATCACACTCCCTGTGGTGTAAAAGACAGTCTTCTGGCTCAGCGCTTGCAGACTCTGACTTGGGTCCTGCTCTGTGACTGTCAGGCGGGCCACTCGTCCCGGCTGTGTTGGCCTCTGCATGCTGTGAGCTCCAGCACTGCACTTCCCCCACCCCACTGTCCTTATGCATCTGTGTCAGCGGCCGCCACGGGCAAGTTCCCTCCGTCTTGCTGTGACCGTGGTCAATGCTCAGTAAACCGTGGCACTGGGGAGACTGCTCCCCTCTCGGAAGTATCATCCGGCAGGTGTGCTGACTCACTTTGGCGTCACCAAGCAGGAGTCAGCCACCACCTGGCTTTGCTGGTGTTTGCTTTCTTGGTTCTCTTCCTGGTTTTACCCCTGTGTATGTGTTCCTAAACAACCCTCTTGTTTTACCTGTTTTGGATTTGCTATAAATAGAGACATACAGCATGGTGTGTGTTACTTTTTCTTGCATGGAGGGGACCAGAGGGAGTCATCCGCTGACTGCTGGCCTAGCCTGGAGTGGAGGTTGGTTCCTGACGGGAGGGGAAGGCGGTCACTGGGGGGATTACTGAAGCAGCCTGTCTCTTTCAAATTCAAGATGACGCCTCTGGGATTTATCTGTTCTTGTCCTTTCCAAGTGTCTTTTGATGGTGTGAGACGAGGGGGTGAGCACAGGGTTTGGGGAGAAATTAGAGGCATGGGGGTATTCTGGTAGTTTCAGAAGTATTGAAAGATTTCGGTAGACAGCAAGATAAGAAAGAGACTGATGTCTGACTCATTCTTCCCATGAGGACCCCTGGATTTCCTGGGGTGTGGTCAGCCTTACCTCAGCTGCTCATTTAATATTCACACTGATCTACAACGTTTTGCCCCTCAGATGTTCCCCAGCTCTGAGTTTTTCCCCACTGACTTCACAGCTGCATTGGAATTGCGTTGCTTCATAAAGGTGTAGAGTTCCATTTCCTTACTTGAGTGTCATCTCATCTAGAAAAAGGATTCACTCTCTCTTTTCTTCCTTTGCCTTTAAGAACATCTCTCCAATAGTACAAACCTCCACACACTCACACCTTGAGATGTAGGGACACAAATATTATCCTTACAAAAGCTTCATAAATCCCATCGATACATTACTGCAACCTCACCGTTCCTTCGAATACATGAGCATCAAAGAGAAATTTAATTTGTCCTGATGTGGAGTAAGAATAACACAGAAGAGAATGGAAAAAAAATAAGAAAAGACAAAAAACAAAAAAAAGGAAGAGGAATCACCGGGAAGCTGGAGGCAGAGGCGGGAGTTTGGAGAGAGGGGAGAGTTAAGGAAAGGAAAGGGAAACAGGAAAGTGGTATCTTGAGTCTTGAAATAGGCAAAACCCACCGAGGGCTGCCAGCTAGTGCTTCTCGTGTAAGTTCATCGACACACTTGCTCTCAGATGCTTGCCAGTGATGTTTGTTAGGTTTTTTCCGGGCAGCAGAGAGATAGAGATAGAGAGAAAGAGGCCTTTTTTGTGGGCACAGGAGGGCTGCAGAAGAGTACAAGATCCCTCAAAAAAGGGGGAGCTGGGGATTGGATTTTATGGCGTTGGGCTGGGGATGGGGTGCTTGGGTGATTATGGAGTCTTGGGATTGGAGAGTGCTCGGTGCAAGCGCTAAAAGGGAGCGGGAGGTTTGTTTCTGGAACTAGAACACGGAAGTTACTTTTGGAGAGAGAAATTATTTCTGAGGATGTCATGTTAGAGATAGCTAAGCCCTAGGCTAGCAGAGTTTATCAATGTTGGTGATAGCATTGTAGGTCTTTTAAAATTTTGTTCTGAAGGCTGTTGGGAATTTATTTCTGCTGTCATAATCTCTCTTCTCTCTTCTCTCTCTCTCTCTCTCTCTCTCTCTCTCTCTCTCTCTCTCCCAGTTACAGTAATATCTTCTTATTCTTTGTCTAGTTTGAAGAAGAATTTCTTGAAACCAGAGAACAATTTGAGAAATTGCAGAAGGAAAAGTTTAGATTTATTTAATGTTATCTTATTGGAAAAAATAGAAACTCGTTTCTGGAAATGTCACTTTAATATAGAGCATAGAGCCCTAGACTGACAACATCAGAAAAGGCAGGCACAGCATGACCACTGACACTGACCACTCTGTGCTGACCACTCTGTGTCCCTGCCACACACCAAGGTTTTCCAAATACCTAGCAAGTTTTCAAAAATACTTACCAAGCAGGCTTTGGTAGTGACCTCAGCTAACATACACCATGGGGTGATCAGTGCCGCGCCTCCCAAAGCCCCCCTCTTTAAGAATTTTAAAATGCTAACTCCGTGTATCAGAAGAGGGGAGGTAAATATTCTTGACTTACTCTGGTTTACATCCACTTTTTTCAGCTGTTTTAACAGATTAACAGAAACCATTCTATTCAGTCACGATAGGCAATTCACAGTATAGACCTTAGACTATGGAAAAAATCCAATTTGGATTAAATTTTGACCAAAGAAGGTCTTAACTTTTACCATTCCCTAGAAAAATTCTTCACACTGAAAGACTGGTGCTTTAATAGTGTTTCTTCAACTTTTAACAGCCATTCTACCGACCTTAACCAAAGAAACACAGATATCCCTGTTGTTGCTGCTGGACAATCATGGAATTAACCCAGATTACTTGTAAGATGGCCACAGTGGTCAGCATGGCCACTGATAAACTGGGTAGCACTGGGCAAGGCTTTTAACTGCCTCCCTGTCTCCCTCTAACGTAATAATCTCTCGGGCATAGATTGCGATGGATCTTGGTGAATCGGGGAGGGCTGGCTAACCCTTCTCCCATTCTTGTTTAAGAACGTTATTGTCCGTTACGGCCCTCAGAACTCCTCTTCCTCTTCATTATTGTCCACTGCACTCCCAAGGACAGTCCCTAGTGTACGGTACAGGTCACAAACGCACACTGAACACATGACTGTCACTCCTTCTGCCCTTCCATAAGCATGGGAGCCACTTGCCCCACGGGGCTCTGGAAACTGTCACTGGTTGTTGGGGTGGCACTTACCCTTTTGTCTTTCACTGGCTCTCTTTAATCAAGAGAGAGCAGCTCAAGAATTTGGAGGAATTGACTGTGGTCTTCACAATGCTGTGGCAAATTCTGGTTCCTTACAGTAATATGCAGGTTCCAGTGGAAAATTCAAAAGCTACGCATTTCTTTAAGACCCCATGAAAAGAGTAGCATTTGTAGGTATTGTTAAGTGCATTACCTGCACTACACTTTGGTCAATCATGAATCGTACATTTGATGATGGTACCATGATATTATACTGTGGACTAATGAGACCACCTTCGTGTTTTCAGTGGACTTTGCACAGTGATAAAACTGCCTAACAGCACAGGTCTTAGGGTGTACTGGCGTTGGTAGGCAATGCATGCCTAAAGGCACTGACCTGAAGAAAAGAGAATTTGACTTTGGTCTCACTGAACATTATTATTCGTGTTTATATTCTTTCACCTTTTCACAATTCTGCTAGATACATATCTTATTTCTTTACTTTTTTTTTTTTTTTTTTTTGCTTTTTTTTGGTAGAACTGAAGATTGAGCCTAAGGCCTCACAGTGAGGCAAGTGCAGTGCCATTACTATTTTAGAAACGGGAAGCTGGGGCCTACATAATGGAGTTGCTCAAAATCGCACAGATAGAGGCCACTCCAGTCAACACTGAGGCCAGGTCTGCCTGCACTGTTCCTGTTGTGTCCATCTTTGTGCCTAGTGACACGTGATTTGCTTTCAAGCAATCCAGAGTCCTGTATTCATTGCTATGGCAGTGTTTGGGACGTGTTAATAAATCCCCACCCAATAGGATTGTTGTTGCTGCTGTTTTGTTTTGTTTTGTTTTGTTTTGTTTGAGGTAGGGTCTTGCCGTGTAGTTCAGCCAGCTTTGAACTCACTATGTAGCCCAGGCTGGCCTCAAACTCACAGGGATCCTCCTGCCTCAGTCAGGCAAGTGCTGGGGTTACCAGTGTGCCACAACCTGCGCTGCTCTTGAGGTTCTGGGGGTGAAGGACGGTGAGAGGATGAGAAAATAAAGAAGAGACAAAGCTGGGGTCAGGTGGAGCCCTTACTCTCCTGATGGGAGGAAAGGAACTGCCCCTTCGCTGTAGGGGCCTTTATTTATACATTTAGCAGCACAAGGTCATATGGGGCCCCTTTTTCCTAGCAACCCATTGCTTGGATTGTCTTGGGGCTTGGTGTTTTTCTGGGCTGAAGCAGCTTCTTCACGCGGCTTGCCCAGGAGCTCTTTGTTCTTGGAGAAGTCACGGCCCAGCCCTGCATGGCGATCAGTTTCCAGCTTCAAAGGCTCTCAGCAGGTGTACAGCAGCTGATTCTTATACAGCCTAAATGTTTAAGAACCAGAAGCATTTATGCTATACATAGGAATAGTAAACATGGAACATTTTTTAAAATTCGTGATTGACCAATATACAAAAATGTACAAATGGGTCCAAAAGTCTCAAATTTTACATGGCAGGTGACTTCTCAATTGCAAGGCCCTGTAATTCATTACTCTGGCTGAAAATTAAAAGTCATTCAGTGACATTAGAAGTAGCCCATCCTGAAGACTGGTTATAACCATCAAAGAAGAGTATTTTGCCCTTTCTTTGCTCCAACCGCAAATGAACTCCCACTTTTTGGCCAGTTGCCTCTGGTTGGAATTTATGAGATGGTGCGAACACAGAGCGGAGCCATTCTCAGCCACCTCACTGCTAAGTACGCTTTCTATGGCCAGGACCTGGAGGACAGGGTCAGGTACTGTGGCATCCGGCTCTGACACTTGGCAAGAGAAGAAGCAGTTTCAAACACGCATGCATAGAACCCTGTGCAATCATACAAATAAGGCCTAATACGCAAAAGGAGTCTGGCTGTCCTTGATGCATATTTTTAATCAGTTTTTTTTTTAAAGAAACCCTGAGTTCTATTTTTTGTCTGTTTGTCTTAACCCAAGGTTTTTTTCTGAGATACCTATGCTAAACTATAGGTAGCATTGTTACTATCCCTTTCTCTAGGTTGGGTATAACACATGCCTTAAGTAACAAGGAAGGAAATGATTTATAATTTAGATAAGAGTGCATTATTCTTTTGTATGCTGTCAAAAGGAAAGACAGACAGTATAGAAGATTGTTAAACAAAATTGCTTAACACATCATAGGGGCTACAAGGGCACACTAGTAGAGATAACTAACACAGAATGAATTTGCCACTACAGAAGGCAATATTCTTCACTCAATGACTCCCCTCGTTAATAACTACTCGGATTTACAACTGAAGCACACAGCTCAGATTTACAATCTGCTACTTGGATTTACAGCCCATCTTTTTTTGGTACAGTTGCATGCAACGTGTTGATAGAGCCTCAGTATCTTGGTTTGCACAGTACACCTTGTTTACACAAGATTGTAGCTTTGCTGATTTTACTGTGGAGTACAATACTGTAGCTTTATTTTCTGTCATACATTTTTACAGTGCGTCATGTAGGAGTTATGCAAGTAAAAGTGAAGGCATCAAGTTGGAGTGTCCTTTGGACCATTTCTTTGTTCTGAATATTGTAATGTACTTACATACAATTCCACATTTAGGGACCAATTTTGTCATGACCTAGCAGCAGGAACAGAACTCGACCCTTAAACAAGGAATGTCTATCGTAACATATGTGCCATTGGTAATTTTTTGAAAATAGCTTTTAAAAAAAAGTATTTGTCAATGAAAAGAAACCTTCAAGAAGAATGAAATAGAGCTGTTTATCTGACCTGACTAGAACACAAAACTTTGCATTTTAGGAGCCAGGTCAACAACAACAACAAAAAAACCCTGTAAAATTACCTATCTCCTCTAAGTCAGTGAAGAGAGTCTGGTACTAAAACCTTTTCACTTTTAAATAAACTTCATTGATTTCAGGGTTTTTAAAAATAATTTTATTTAAAGAGAAAAAAAATAAAACAGAATAAAGGGTAGCGACAATACAGTATTCCAAGGAAAAAAGGAAAAGTACAACAACAATAAAACCTGAGAAATTATTACTTGACTAATTACATACTTACTTCTTGGAAATAGTTGTACAAATACAAAGTTAAAACATGTAAAGTAGACACTCAAACAGTGAGACTGTTAACAGTTCTGCTCCACGATCTGACAAAAACAGCAATATGGTCATCCATCTTACCCACTCAAATATACATGCAATTATATCAATAGGGTAAAATTAAACACAAGAAAACAGAGCAAAGTGGATCACAAGAAAGCAATGTAAGACATAAATTTCAAAGCTAGACAATTGGAGATATTCACTCTCTGTCATATTGACTCTTGTTTTCTTCCAAATAGTTGTCCATATTGTCACATATAGGGAATTCACATGAAACAACCTAGTATGGAATTGATCTGAGCAGGACGAGGAGGGCATTACAGGTCTTCAAGATCAGACATTAGGGAAGCCGTGAAAGGCTGTCATAATGTCTCGCATTCTCCTCAAAACAGCTGTCCATACCTTCATGTGTGTTGAACTTAAACAAGGCAAAGCAAGCTAAGATCACTTTGAACAAAAAGTGATAATTTTGCTGGACTTCACATCATGACATTATGGAATCAGCACTGGGTATTGTAGTGTCTCTTTTTCTTCAAAGTAGTTGTTCATTTCAACATGTGTTATATCTATCCTTTCTGTATTAGCAGGAAAAACAAAACAAAGCAAGATAAAACAATTCCTAGAAAAGCATGAGGCAGAAAAGTCACATAAAACCGTAATACAAGGTGATCTACAACGGTTACCATGGTGTCTCAGCAGTATATAACCACATTAATAAAAACAAAGCATTAGAGACATTATAAGACTTCAAAAGCAAGTAATAATCAAACCAGAGTGGGTATCTTAGTGAATCTTGTCATCTCCAGTGTAGTTGCCTATACTCTTAGACTTGATGCTATCCATCACAACAGATTTAAATAAAATCAGTCAATACAAAGTAGCAATCTAACAAACCAGATTCAAATAA
>PVJX010007612.1:0-64202 GCA_004027295.1 Dolichotis patagonum
TTATCCTGTTTTGTTTGACTATATCATACGTGATGATATGAACAGCTGTTTTGAAGAAAACATTATGACAGCTATTGCTGATTTAATATTATCCTTCTTAGAAGTCCTACCATGCTTTTTTTTTGTTCTATTACCATTGGTTCTATCTACCACATTGTGTCTCATTGGAATTTGAATATGTGTGATAGTTCAAACAAATCTTTTTCTTTTTTATCAAAAATGAGATATTATAATACCCATTGATCATTTTCTGTTATTCGGTTCAGAAAGCCCTGGAATTCTTTCACTATATGCAGGGCTTTATACTATTGTGTTATGTTTGATATTATTGTAATTGAAACTATGCTCAACTATAGCAAGAGTAAGAGATATGGTGTTAGATACTGTTGATGTCCAGTTGACTTAATGTAAAGTACTGTGTTGCCTATGTTGTCCTGTTCTGATCTGCTCTGTACTGCCCCCTTTTGTTTTATTCTCTTTTAAATAAAATAAAATAAAATAAAATAAAATAAAATAAAATAAAATAAAGAAAAAGATACATTCACAGAAAATAATGACAGAAAGAAAGTTTTCTCTCAGGCTATGAGATGATGAATAATTTTGTTTTTTCTTCTTCTTCTTCTTCTTTTTTTTTTTTTTTTTTTTTGTTGGTACTGGGGATCAAACTGATGACGTCCCACTTGCAGGCAGGCGCTCATGCCTTTGAGCTAAACCCCCAGCCTGTTTTTTATTCTTTATACTTATCATAGTTACTTTTCTTTTGTTGCTGAGACAAAATACTTGATGCCCAAAATTTAAAAAGAAAGGTTTTATTTAGCTCTTCAGTTCATACTTAGCAGGCTCCAAAGTAGAGTGGCACAGCGGAGAGGCAACCACTCATGGCAGTGGAAGACAGCCAAAGCAACAAGAGCAAAAGGGGAAAACAAGCCACTTCCCTCCCTCATATTATATGCAGGCTATCCACCCTAGGATGAGTGTAGCACTCTTAGCCCTAGTCCAAGCACTAGACAATGGACCAATCACAAACTCTAGAGTCAGCCACCTCCAAACAGCCCAATCCCAGTGACCACATGAGGCTTGAGGGGGACATCCAGACACAAAGCATGATATTTTTGTGTATTTTCCCCAATAAACATGTATTATTATGATCAGAAAGAAGTATACTTAAAGTCAGAACCATCAGAGTATGGTATTTTTAAAATAAGACAATCCGACTACATCAGAATTTTAACTATTCCTAGCAACACTGTATTTCGTTTAGAAACAGCATTAGAAACCCATCCTAACTCTCTCACATCAAGTGCTATAACTGTAACATTAAAACTGCAAATACTAAGATAAAAAGGGTCAGGCAAATAGCAAGTAACTGTGGGATATTTATAACTAATTGAAACTGGGAAGGTTAAAGAAGCAAGCCTTACATCTTAGTATGTCTAATCCAATCCAGGTATCACAATACCAAATATAAAAACAAAAATGGTAAGACTAAAATCCACATAGAACATTTCTAACCTTTTAAATACGAGGAAGAAATAATTAATTTGATGTCATAAAATTAAAATTTGAAGTGAAACCACAAATATTACTGGAACAAATAAACCAAAGTACAGGAAAGCATTATCATTTAGTTATTCTTAAATCATGCTAGTGCATACAAGTACAGAAAATAAAAAGAACTGACAAACCTGCAAATTGCCACTTTCAATGAATCCCAGGAGCAACTGGATCTGAATTTGAGAAAGTTTTACCCACATTGAACTTTCAGAATAGCAGACTGATAGATACTCGAAGAGTAGCATGATATCCTCTAAAAGCTATTACAGAAGAAAAATTGAGAAATAAAAACAATTTTTTAATGTACTGATCAAGAGTTTTCTTAACACTAATAAAAATAACAAATATATCAAAACCAGTCCTATATTCAGTTTGTCAAAGCCAAAAGAATCACTCTGGTAACCTGGAGTATGCCTGCGGTCCCCGCTACTCAGGAGGCTGAAGCAGGAGAACTACTCTGAGACCAGTCTAAACAAATGGGAAGACTGTCTCAAAAACAAAACAAAAAACAAAAATGACAGAGTCATCCTAGTAACAGCTAACAAAATCTGTGGTTATTCACTACGTTTTATCCAAGTTCCTTGTATCTAGGTAGTTAGGTGTTAATGTTTTACAAAGCAGTGTGCCATTTGAGGGTGAAGTTCACTGGTACAGCCCTAGCCTAGCATCAACATGGCCCTGAGTTTGTTCCCAGTGCTGAGGAAAAAGGGTGTAAAAAACTTTTTTCTCTGGAGAGTCTTGACCCACAGGGTAACTCCAAAGATAAATACTAACCTTCTCAGTCCACATGTTTGCATTAACTAATCCTTCTGAGTGCAGGAAGTCCTGTATGATGAGTATGAGTCGGAAGGCGTTTTCAGCAGTGATGGGATTCGTTTTTGCCTCTCTGTTTTCTGTGAGTGCCCATTCTAACATCTTCTGTAGCAAACTAAAGAAGTAAAACAGGGCCCTCTTAAACCATTATAAATTAGAAAGAGAACATGAAATGTAAAATGATAGTGATTAGAAATATTGCAGCTCCAAAGATACACTATCACTAGCATGTATTTTGCTAAGACACTGTGGATTGAATTCTATACGGTACTACTGGAGCAACTTTTTAATGTTTTAAGTATCTTTAATATACTTATCAAAAGTGAAAATGATGTTTTATTTTAATATAAAAAGATTATGACAATAACTCACATTCCATTTTCCATGAGATACTTAAAATGACTTCTTTCAAGTTTGAAATTGGGAAAAATTAAGAGAAAAGGCCTTATTACATGTTAGAGAATGTAGGAGAAATAGGTAAACTCTTCTCCAGTGTACTGCTGTTACACTACTATCTACTATCTCCAGGGAACTTTAAATGATTTGGAGAAATTTTCATAAAAACATTATTGTCTTCCTTTAGCATGGAAACACTCAGATTTGGACAAAACTGTAGTACCAAATGTGTCAGTCCTCAGATATGCAAAAAAAAAATTAAATAAGAAATCTGAAATCATGAAGGCCCAAGTTTATTTAAGATTTAAATCTCTTCACATGGGAGTTAGTCTGCTCTTCTCTTAAGATTCTACTAGGATGACAAAACACAGGAAAAGTAATTAAGCACAATTGCTCCTTTTCTCTCTCTGCATCCACTGAATACTCAAGAAATGTTCAAGGATTATTACTGTTGTACATTCTTGCCTACTTCAAAAACAAGGTAGAAAAAAGTCATGAACTAAATGCTTACTTACGTTAGTTTTATTTCATCTGATGGTCTAAGTAGTTCACTGGATATTCCTGGCTTAGTTAGTGCTGAAAACACTTGTCCCCGTTCAATCCAAGACTCATCATCAGACTTTTCAAGTCCCTTGTACATTATATAGTTTAAAATATCTGTCAGCAACTGAAGAAGCTCCTCCTCACATCTCTAGGAAAAAGACACAGTAATACTAAATTACCCGAGGAAGGAAGTGTCAAAAGCACACCACAAGAACTCTCCCACACTGATTATTCATGTAACTTTATTTATTTAATGATATCAAAGTTTTATTAAAGGTAGGAAAAGAAACAGATTCTGCAGAGTGAATCGGGGCAAAGTAAAAGTAGAAAAAGACATATACACTACAGCCTAAGGGCAGCCACCATGTAAGAATGAACATAATGGCAGTAACATATTTTTAGTATGTCCTGAGAAACCTGAAACTTTAGTAGACCCTGGATATACCTGATACAGGAAATACTGGCTTTGCTCTCAAGACACAATCTAGTGAATTCTAGGCTCAGATCATGAGACTGGGAACATAGATATGATATGAAACTCTTAGTAACAGCTCAGACATTGATAGAAGATCAAAAATATGTAACAGACATAGGAAAATAAAAACATCATTTGGAAAAATAAGGAATTTTACCTCTTGGCTTTCAAGCAAAGAGAAGTCATCACTAAAGCCCATATCACTGACGCTGCCTTCTTTGTCAGATGGAGCAGAAAATGACTTGGTCTCCACTGGGGATGGCGTGCTAGGTAGGCTGTCTGGCATGTGGCTGCCACTGTCACTCAGTTCACAAGTGTCCACTCCACTGAGATCCAAAGTCAAACGTGAAAGGTTACTCTCCCAGAGTTCTTGATTCTCGGAGTGGAAAGACAATTCCCCCACAGAGCTATCTTCTTGAATTAAGAGTGTGTTCGAGTCTAGGGAGCGTTTATCTTCCCAACTCCACTGATCAGAAGAGACATTAGTTGACAAGAACAAGTCCATTTTTCCCTCATCTGTCTTTTCATCGAAGTTCCTCTTAGTATCTTCAATTGATGTATTCTTGACTTCTTTCATTAAAACAGCTCTACTATGTTTATGAAGAGAATTTCCATTTTCAAAACCTGCTTTTAAAAAAAGTCTGACCAATGTGTCTTGCCAACCCACTTGTTGTGATATCTGATGTGCTGCATCTGGCTGGGACTGTACAATGTGTAAAATCTGAAAAGAGTAGAATAGTAGAAGTCCTCAAAAAGTGTAATTATTTCACACCCAGAATTCTCTGTTATTTTAATGACAAAGTAATTTACTGAGATGTGGGAGTACATACTTTCAAGCGATTACAATCTTAAATTATAGTAGATTTCTGACTCTGGAAAAGGTATATTTCTACAAGACCATGTGAAAACTGACACAATGATTTCTTTACATCAAGTAAATTTACTTTTTGTCTTGTTTTTTCATTATGTAGTTCAGGTTGGCCTTGAATTCAATTTGTAGCCCAGGCTGGCCTTGAACTCAACTGTTCTCAGCCTCCCGAATGCTGTGATTACAGACATACAACACCATGCCCACCATAAATTTACTGTTAAAAGGAAACTTTTTTATAAAATAATTTTATTTGTAAGTCAAACTAAAACTTTTATCTCTACAAAATAGTCAATGAAAGTTATTAATATGATGGTGATATTGTTAAAATATATTTTAAAAGTTTACTAACCTTTCTGCAGAGGACCACTTTGACATTTAGGTATGTTCTGTGAGATATATATATCACAGATAGCAGATCTTTGAAATTAATAACAGGGTCTGTGGTGGGGGAAAAAAAAACCAAAAGACTAAAATTCAGGTTCATAAATAGCTAAAGAAAGAACCATGTGTATTAACAGATATTAACAAGTGCTGAAATGGTGTTTCATTTTCATATGAGAATTACAGTCTTGGTCAAATTTTATCAGAAAGAAAGAAAGACTTATAATGATTGATTCCCCTCCGTCAACACTAAATAACTGTTATTTTCTTTTGACTGCCTGAATAAAATGTCCGTTCTACATGCCTCTAATACTACTACCATATCTGTTTGGACTTTGAGATTGTAAACCACTGAAGATTAAGAAACAAACAAGTAAACAACAACAACAACAACAAAGACTGTACCCAACAAACCCAAGCTCTGGCATAAACTCTGGTTTGTAGTAAGTACTGAAAAAGTTTTATTAAAAATATTAAAGCTTTGAAGAAAAGACTATGTATCTGAGATTAATTTTTTCTGGGCTAAAGGGATGAACAAGGAGTGAACCTGTGCTATGTACCTGCACCAACTCCCCAGGAAGAATGTAAAACATTGTGTATTGTAAAAATAGACTAATAAAAAAATAAAGTCAAAGTTAAGGGGAAAAAGGAAGGAAATGTTTAACTAAACTTTTTTTTTTGTACTGGGGATTGAACTCATGACCTCATGCTTGCCAGGCAGGTACATTAAAGAATATTTTATTCATATTAACAACAGTATTCTTTTCTTGTTTGTGTATTCAATTGTTGACTGGTCAATAAACACTTAAGGAATAAGAAAAAATGTGCTATTCCCAGGAGACACAAAAGTAACAAAAGTACAAACACAGTACCTAAGAAAGACCTTGCTGAATCAAATAACAGCTAAATTAAAAAGCAACCTGAGAATGTGGGATTAAAAAAATTTTTTTAGCCAGGAAAAAACTATTTATTAGCATTATCAGCCTTAGTCATACCTGTATTTATGATCTGATTGGTAAGGTTTTTAATGAGAGAAGTGTTAATGGATGCTTCATTAAGGAGGAGTCCCAATCCTGAGTAGCCAACTTCTCTGAGTCGAATTCGTTGTTTACTACGTTCATAAACATTTGTGCATTTCAACATCTGTTCCATAACCTGATCAGAACAAGTAATATAACCTTCTCAATATAAAGCACTAAGAACAGTTTTTCATTTAGGCTAAATACTGAATAAGACCTGTTTTCAGAGTATTATTTTACTCTTTGATATAAAAAAACTCACCACTAGTTGGGAGTACTATATAATTATACTATAATAAAAATGAGTTTAAGAACAGATTGGACTAAAATGCATCTGTAGTTGAATAACTAATGTTTAAAACTCTGGTTTAAATACAGAAAATAAAACAAAAATGAATACATGTACCTTGCAAGAGGAGCAAAGCTGTCTCAACATACCTCTGGATCAATCTAATACTGTAATTTAATTTCTATAACTTTGTTTTGGTACTGGGAATTGAACTCAGGACCTTGTGTTTGCCAGGCAGGTGTTTATGCCACTCAGTTATATCACTGACCCCTTGTTTTATTTTTCTGAGACAGGGTTTCACTATGGAATTCAAGCTGGCCTTGAACTCACTAGGTCATCGAGGCTGGTCTTGAATTTACAATAATCTTCCTGCCTCAGCCTCCCAATTCTGGTACTACAGGTATGTGACACCACCTCTGGATTTCTATAACATATATCAAAATAATTTTCCAGAACAAGGAAGGATTTGTGAACCAATCCAATCCAAATGCTAAAAAGGGGACTGAATTAGTAGCCTGATGCTTTTGAGGTGAGATCAGCATTCTACAAGAGAGGCACTGTAATCTTACATGGTGTGGTGGACTGACAATCGGTGGTCAACTTACCAAGTGAACCAGTGTGGTAGTTTAGAAAGGTTCAGAGACGTTGACTAAAAAGACTAGAGCTGAAATGCCTTAGGCTGTTCTGTATGGGAGATTCTGGTCAAAGCTCAGAAGACCAGAAATCTGGTGAAGACCAGACTCAGGAGGTTTCTGCTGGGCAGAAGGACTGCACTGGCTGCTAGAGTCCAGAAATACACCTTATGGCCTGGCAGAAAGTTTGTCTGCATTTTGGTCATATCCAGAGATTTTGCCTGAGACTAAGATTAAGGATGATGGACTAATGAAACGGACAGAAAAAATTTCAAGGCAGTCAAGTGTTGCCGCAGTGGCATGGCTATTGTTGGGGCTTGTAGCCAGATTTATGTCGAGAATCAACAGCACAGAGCCCTACAAAGTGATTTAAAACACTGTGAGTTTGTACCTTTTGGAATATTAATGTTTATCTTGTACCACTGAATGTTGGAAGTGTTTAACTTTTCATCTGTACAGGGGCTCACAGGTTAAGTCTGCCTTACATCCCATATCCCAGAGGAGACTTGAGACTTGGACTTCTCAGCAATGCTGAAACTGTTAGGATTTGGTAACTCTTAGAGATGGACGAAATGCCTTTTGCATAAAGGATGTGCATGAGTCTCTGAGGGGACCAGAGGTGGAATGTTATGGTTGGTGTCTGGATGTCTCGGCAAAGCCTCATGTGGTCCTGGGGTGGGCTTCTAGAGTCTGTGACTGATTCATTGTCCAATGCTGTGATTATGGGTGTGAGTGCTACACTCACCCTAGGGTGGGTGTTGCCTATATACAATATAAGGGACAGAAAGAATCTTTTCTCTGTGCTCCACCCTTTTTCCTCCTGTTGCTTTTGCTGTCTTCCACTGCCATGAAAGGTTGCCCCTGTGCCATGTTACTCTGCCTTAGAACCAGATGATTATGAACTGAAACTTCCATAAACTGTGAGCTAAATAAACCTTTTCTTCCTTAATTTTGGGCATTATTTCGTCTCAGCAACAAGAAAAAGGTAACCAAGACATATGGAAAGGGTAATCCTGTCAGCATATCATAAACAATCCTTACAAGATTGTTTTTAAGAAACAATACTGAGTTGCCATAGAGAACTCTTGTAAGGACAAATGCACTAAAGAACAGCCTCAGAGGTCACCGTAAGCAACATTCAAGAGGAGCCATTTCAGACTATTCTTCCTGTACCTTTATTTTATAAAGTTTAGGGATTTCCAGTATGAGGAATCCAAACACTATTCCATAAAGACACTTTTATAATGTTAACAATGTCAGAACAAACGTCACCAGGCAAGAAGGCTTAACAGGAGAATTATACCAAAAAAAAAAAAAAAAGGGCATTTAGTTTTGGAAATATAAATGATTTCTCTAATTTTAGTTAATAAAAAGGTGGCCTGGCTGGGCTTTGGCCAAAGTTCAAAGTCTTGCATACTTTGCATAACTTAGTAATATATGTTCTACTTCTAAGACACTAAGCTTCTTTGACTTTAGTTTTTCTATCTGAAAAATGGGAATAATAGTGATACCCCCCCTTGACAAAGTTGTTAAGTACTAAAGAAGCTATTACATTTACAGTGCTTAGGCTTGACATTTAGTGGGTACTATATGGGTTGGCCATTTTTTTTTTTTAGACAGGGTCTTGCTTTTTAGTTCAGGCTGGCTTTGAACTCAAAATGTAGCCCAGACTATCCTTGAACTCCCAGTGAACTCAGTCTTCTGAGTGCTGGGATCATAGGTCTGTGCAACCACAATTGGCAGGTCACCTACTATTACTGAAATGTTCTCAATTGGCACACAGACTCACCGTAAGTTAAAATTAGGATATGATATCTTACATCGTGGATAGTATAATACAGTAGATACACTGCTGAGATGACTTAGGAGGTTACAATACAGTTAGTTTAACATCAAAAGAAACTGAACATAAATATATATGAAGAGAGAACAGATGCATTGCAAGTGAATTCACATACCCACAAATGATTCCAAACATAAAGATGCTTAGATGTTTGTACCTTAAAAACAATTTCCCGTAGTTTATCAGAGTACTTCTGATTTAAGAGTAAGGCATAAAGGATGTCAGCATTTCCTGGTTCAAACAGCAGTAAGAAAAGTTGCCCTCTTGTTGGGCTGGTACGTAGGAGAATGCAGAGTACATCCAAAATTCCAAAGAGCTTCAAAAATTAACACAAAAACAAGGAACCACATTAATGTATATAAGCACATAAAATCATAAACCATACAAAAGTTATTTAACTAGAACCTATGTATGCCAATGCTTAGCTTTCTTGAACATTCTGCTGTCTTCCAACCCTGCCTTGCTTGTTCTTTCCAACATGTTTTTGACTTTTTTTTTTTTTTTTTGGTACCAGGGATCAAACTCACAACTGCTCGCTTGCAAGGCAGGTGCTTATGCCCTGAGATAACTCTCTGGCCCATGCTTTTGACTTCTTATACCTGCTTCTCCTCACACTTTCCATGGAAACCCTCCCTATCCATTCTGCCATGCAACAAGGCACCTCTTCCATAACAACCTTTTCTGCTCTGCTCAACATGTAAAACCATCCTACAGAGTCCTCACAGAACTTCCTCTCTCTCCTGACATTATCTTCTTCTTGCTTTTACTTACTTGTAAACCTCTCTTATTGGCCTCTGCCTCCATTAGGCCAAAAGAATGGTAATGTATTCATCTTTGCATTACCTACAATGTCTAATATTATTCTCTATGCATATACAAAGTTCCTAACAAGTAACTCTTTGAGTTGACCAAGACAATATCATTGGCCATGAATCACAGATAGAGCTATCATACAGTAAATCATAATTCTAAATACTGAGAAATTTTGCTCATTTTGAATTGGTTTTTTGGTTTTATTTGTATTTTGTGATACTAGGGATTGAACCTACAGGCCCCAGGCCCCAGGTATTCCAGGCAAGCACTCTACCACTGAACTATATCATTGGCCTTATAAATTCTCCTTTTAAAATAAAGTTTCATTAAATTGCCTAGCCTGGCCTCAAACTTGGAAATCTCTTGCAAGCAACTGAGATTGCAGACATGCCACCATGACCAGTAATGAGAAGTTTTTATTTTTGTTTTTTTGGTACTGGAAGCTGAACTCAAGGCCTTGTACTTGCCAGGCAGGCGCTGCACCATTGAGGTACAACCACAGCCCTAGTAAGAAGTTCAATCTTACAGGAAAATTACCTGTTAGCTCATCCGTATAATACCAATTATGAGGTTATACAACTACTGAGTACACAATGAACATTATATAGAGGGGGAAAATATTTTAGAGAACACAAATCAAGGCTGCTCAAATTTGTAGTGGTCACACTGTTACACAAAAGGAACATGGAAATACAGAAAAAAAACATACTGGAGTTTTAGGTTTAGGTGGATCAGTTGTGTAACTTTTTTAAAGTATAACCGAGAAGAGTAATTCTTAGCTTGTATGTTTTACATTGGATGTTCTCAAATTTTAGCATGTACACTGGAATTAAGTGTCTCATTCACTAGTGAAATCAGTAAACACTGTATTTACTTTTCTAACAAGCTCCCAGGTTAAAGCTGGTTAGGGACTGACATTAAGAACTGCTGCCTTGGGCTGGGGATTTAGCTCAGCAGCATAAGCACAAGTTTGGCAAATGCAACGTCATGTAGTTCTATCCTGGTACCAAAAAAAAGCAAAAATAAACAAACAAAAAAACCCCTGCTGTCTTGAAGAAAAGAAAGTTCTTTAAATGAGAATTAAATGAGATAATGCATGTAAAGGTATTTTTAAAATAGATATATAAAGGTTCTGAGTGCAATTCCCAGTACCTAAAAAATAAAATAAAAAAAAATAAAAGATACATATATTTAGGGTTTACTCTTTACGCAACATTTCTGTGAAACAATGTTACATTAAAATTCACATTAAAAATCTACCCTGTAATTCTGATAGATAAAACATACAACAAATGGATCAGGAAAATAAGACTTCAGAACTGCCAGATATATCAACTATTTCCACAAACTATATTTTATAACTAAATTACTCAATTAGTTGGGCAACGGGGCATATCCCTTTAATCCTAGCTACTTTGCAGGCCGAGGCAGTAGGAGTGAAAGTTTAAGGCCAGTCTGGACTCTCAGTGAAACCCTGTCATACATACACACACACACAAATTCACTCATTTACTCTAGCACTGGGGATTAGACCCAGGGCCTTTGTACTGAGCTATATCTCTAGCCCTTTTTTTGATTCCTCTCTCTCATTCTTTTTTTTTTTGAGAAAGGGTCTTTAGTTGCTAAGTTGCCCTGGCTGGGTTCAAATCTGTAGTTTTCCTGCTTCAGCCTCCCTAAGTGCTGCAATTATACGTATGTATAACTAGGCCTGGATGACACCCTATCTTAAAAAAAAAAAAAAGAGCAGGGATGTATCTCAGAGGTAGAGTATCCCTGGGTTGCATCCTCCCCACTACAAATAATAGTAGTTTCCCACTACAATAGTAGTTTCCCACTACAATAATAGTACAAATAATAGTATCAAATCACATTATATTTATTATGTATTTATTATAACATCAGCAGATAAATTTTCCTTAACTCTGTAATAATATTATGATACCATATATATTTTATTAGGGTTATAATTAAACATACTTTTAAGGTTATGATACAGCAACTTAAATGTTAGAAAGAAAAAAAACCAGATTTCAGACATCATACCTGTTCTTCTTCATTTGTAGCAGCTATGTAACCCATAATACTTTGTATCTCTTCATGAGTTCCACCTTTACACAGAAAATATTTAATTAATCCATACAAAGAATTTCTTATTGTTCGAATATCATCTAGAGATAACTCATTATATTTACATCCACTCCTGGAAGAGAACACAAAAGTGGAATTAAAATTTTAATACTCTTGTATTTTAATATAAAAGAATTCACAGTTTTTTGTTTTCTTTCTTTTTTTTTTAATCTTTTTTTTTTTTTTTCTTGTTACCTGGGATCAAACTCGACTCATGTTTACCAGGCAGGTGCTTAAATCACTGAACTAAATCCCCAGCACACTCCCACTTTTTTTTTTTTTTTAATCTTTTTGAGATAGGGTCTTGCTATGCACTTCAGGCTGGCCTTTAACTCACTTTGTAGCCCAGACTGGCCTTGAACTAGCAGCACTGCTCCTGCCTTAGCCACCCAAGTGCTGGGATTATATGCACACAGAATTCAGGGTTTTAAAAAGTCTCATTAATTATTAGAATTCATGGTATCTTTGACTTTTTTAAGAAAACTCTTTTCAAGAATCTCGATAACAAAAATTCAAAATATGAAGACAGCTTCCATTTATAAAACACTTAAGAGGTAGCACACAAAGTTGTATGTACTTAACATATTTTACTCATCTAATTCTCAAAATTAGTATTGGAGGCCATGGTTTTAATCTGCTTTTCACAGATGAAGAAATTCAAGCACAGAAAATAAGTAATTTGCCTCTAATCACATAATTTATAAAACCAATATTCAAACCTAACATACATGGATCCACTGTTTATCATTTTAACTTTCATACTACTCAATTTCTTTGAAGTCAAAAGATAACAGAATTTCTGGTGAAGACAAAGCTACCTGTTTCAGTCAAGTAGCAGACAGGAAACATTACAGCAAACCAAGAAGAAGCAAGGACATCATACCCATAATAAATCCTAAGCGTATCTAGGAGAAACTGCACGCCATATTTCTTTCGGAAAACTCTCCTGCTATCTTTAATGATTGTTGAAAGATACTGTATATGACCTAAAATAGAAAGTTCACTTGTAAATAATATAACTAAAATAAAGTCACATAGTTGCAAATTTCTGAAATAATCATAAAATTTGATCAAACACCCTGCTCTCACCTATTCGGAAGGGAAAATCTCCACGATTCCAAACACGGAAGTCAAAGAGTAAATACTGGTACATTTGTTGCAGGAGCAGCATATTCTTCTCCAAGGATACCTGCTCAATTAGTAGTTGAACTGCCATCAATACATTCACATCCATTAAGGGGCCTGGCACCTGAAAACAAATGGAAGGGGGTTCCATAAAATTCAGTTTAAACAACTATCATTCAGCAATAGTCTCAAAATATTACTTCCAAACATCTATAAATATAAAATATAATATAAAAATATAGGGTGGAGAAATATAAACAACTAAATCATTTATTTTTCTGATATAACACTAGAACATATTTTCCAAATGCTGTATTCCTAAAGTCTTATAATATTCCAAATTTAAAAATCAATGAACAAGGTTATATATCTCAAAGATTATATAGTGTTATATAAATTAAACAATTCTTTTTTGTATTTGAGTTTTTGAGACAGGTTCTTGCTATGTAGTCTGGGATGGCCTTGAGCTATGTAGCCCAGGCTGGCCTTCGACGCATGGCTGTTCTCTTGCCTCAGCTTCTCAAGTGTGAGGATTACAGGTACAGGCTACCACAGCTGGCCTAAAATAAGTAATTCTTATATAAGATGATTCCATAAAATTTTTAAAGCTGCCCATGAAACAACTTATACTGATATGGTAATATGTAACGCTGTAATCTTTACTAATGCCTTTATGCAGTAGGAAGAAAAGAATCCCAATACCAACTTCTAATTAAAATCACCAGTACATCAACACTGTTAGATGTGTCACCTTCTGAAGCAAGGCGCCAAGAGTTGCAACTCCATGGGAGTGAATGAGGTTGTCCTGGTTGATAGGGTGTCTCTGAATAAGATGTTTCACAATCAAGATAAACGTAGCCACTAGATTTTTCTCCAGTCTTGATTCTGTTGAAATGGAAATATGTAATATCACAATTAATCACTCTATTTCATAATACATATTATAACAGAAAAAGTCTAGCTGAGTAGTAGTAGGCTTCTCAGGCTTTCTTGTACAACTGAATCAGAAAAGGCTGCCATTGTACACTGTATACTGCATACACACATAAATATTTCTCTACCAAAATTTAACAATCCTTGCATTAGGAGTATAAAGTTAGTAAAGAATAAAAACAACACCTTTAGTATTTTGACCTAAGTATCATAAACTTCTTGAATTGTATTAGTAAAATTAAGAACAGCTGCTACAGCTACAACTGGTTAAGTTCCTTCCTAACAATAGCAAAACATTTAAATTCATTTTTCATTCAATTGTCAAATATCTCATGAAGACTGTTAATTCCAACTTGACACCTGATGCCTTTGTGGAGGCTGGTACCGTGCTGTCTCCTTCCACAGGTGCAATGGATTCAGGAACTGTGCCTTCAATCCTTCCTTCAGCAATCTGCTCTTCACTCAAGTGGCTGATTTGCTCCAATAACGGAAAGAGTACATTTAATCCACCCATGCAGTTGATGATGTCCTGAAAACAAAGCCACAATGTCTTCACCTTGTAGCTCAACAGTGTCATCTAATAGCTACGCAGCAGGTACAAAGTTACAATTTGTTAATAAACCTTAGGACAGCTTAAACTGATGGGAAGATGCTTTGAAGATCAGGCTGAGGGATTACCATCATCAAAAGTCAAGACATCCTATTTCAGTGGTGTGAGATGGAACACCTGTAAACCCAGCACTCAGGAGGCTGAGATAGGAGGATAGCCACAAGCTGGAGGCCAGCCTGGGCTACACAGCAAGTTCAAGATCAGCCTTAACTGCATGGTGAGACATCCTTTGCCTGTTTTACCTTTAATAAATAACGTGTTTTGTGTTTATTTGAGGTTTACAACATGTTGCAAGATACATACAGAGGTAAAATGGCTGCAATACTGAAGCAGGTTAACATATCATGTCACATAATTACTTTTTTGTAACAAGGGGAGCTAAAATCTTATTTAACAAAAATTTTTATTAAATTTCCAGATTTGTTCATCTTATATACCTTCCACTTTGTTTTATCTTTTTAATACTGTTTTATATTTATTTTTTTCTTGAAATCTATTTTATTTCAAGGATAAAAAGAAAAAAAAAACCTACAACAAAATTTCAAAACATGGGTCAGGAGTTTAGCTCAGCAGTGTAAAACCCTGCTTGGCAAACGTGAGGTCTTGAGTTTAATCCCCAGCACCAAAAATAAATAAATAAATAAATAAATAAATAAATAAATAAAATTTAAGACGTTATCACGGGCAACAATGGTATATATACTGCACATTGTCATTCCCCAAATAATTCACCCAGAGGTTATACTGATTTTATTTTATTTTATTTATTTTTTTAATTGGTACCAGGGATTGAACTCCCAACTGCGCACTTGCAAGACAGGTGCTTATGCCGCTAAACTAATCCCTGGCCCTCTGTTCTTTTATTTCCACATTAGGCAAACTAGTTAATCCACGTAGGTGTAATACAAGGCACCAAGCACTGCTCTGATTTTCAAATATGTATGGCATACTTGAAATACTTGTTTCTACATTTAATACACAGCACTAGTCTTGAAAAGCCAATCTTAACAAGTTAAACAAAAGTTAACTTACAAATTGTCATTCATGTCATAAATCTTACTATGCTAACAGAGAGTGATTATCCCGTTAAAAAGAAAAATACTTTATGCACCATGAATAACATGAGATTAGTACTGACTGAATTCTATACAAGCAAAATTATTCTAATGATTTTTGTGTTCCATTCAAGCAATAAGCATATTTGTTTTCATATTAAATGACTAGATAAGTTTCCTTGCTGATTTACCATCAGGTGTCTACTGTTTTTTTGTTTTGTTTTTTGTTTTTTTGCTTTACCAGAAATTGAACTCAGGGCCTTGCACTTGCCAGACAGATGCTATACCACTGAGCTATTGTCTTTTGCATTTTTTTTCCTTCCTTGCAGTTTTTACACTAAGCAACATCCCTAGTTCTTTTTATTATTATTTCTTAGTTGCCTCTCAAAGACAATTTATTGTATACACTTTAGTTTTGTATACTATCTTAACATAAATGGGACTGCTTTTCTACTTGAGTCATTTTTAACCAAAGCAAAATAACTTAATATTAAATATTAAAATATAGCATAAAGAAACAAAGTTTTAAGATATAAAAAAAGACAAACTAATTTTAGTGAGGGATGCAATTATGTTACTTTAAAATAATCCACAATTAGGTTTATGAGATCACACAAACACAGATCACTGATTTAAATGAAATGCATATGTATGTAACAAAGCTTTATATTACAAAAAACAAAAAATTATCAAAGAATACACAGCTAATGTTTACTCCACTTTTGTGTCATATTACTGGATCCTTTACCAATGTCACACAAGGGAAAAACAAAAAGAAAACAAATGAAAAACTGACATTAGAATTACTAATGTTATTAAGTAGGGAAATAAAACCTAGCAGCCTTTAGAGCAAGAACGCAGCAAAGCTCATACTATAAAAAGAAACAAAATTGATAGAAAATAGTAGGCATCATACTATTTTTCAAGGAACAAAATATGCACAGGTATACAATGAGAAATAACATAACCTTTTTCTTGTTAAAGTATGTTCTTGTTTTGAGTATCACAGATGGGTAAGATGTGTTTGACATGGTCACTCTACAAAGCTATTACAAAAGGGACAGGAACACATTTATGGATTCTGGGGGCGATGTGCACTATAATTCCTTGAAAACTCAAGCAAAAATTTTAAAGAAGTTACAGTATTAGACAAAGATGAATGAGACTTCTTTTATATCTAAGCAACATTTGGATGGAATAAAATTTTAATTTCATTAAAGCAGTCCATACTGCTTTTGAAGAGGCTTTGTTTTTATTTTATTTATTTATTTTTGGTACCAGGGATAGAAATCACGACCTCACACTTGTCAGGCAGGCGCTTATGCCACTGAGTTAAACTTAAACCCCTGGGCCTTAAAGAGGCTTTAGTTCAGTTCTCAAATCTCAACCACTTGATACAGACTTCTGTGACGATATTTAGAGGTGTCCTCTTTAACTTATTTTTAGTGATGAAGTTGCTCTTTATGGCTGTATCTGCATAGGACAGGTAACTAGTCACTGTGTGGAGGAAGTCCTAGTCTTTCCTGGTATACTCTCCTTACCTGTTAGATAGCCTGTGTCTCATATTCAGTAGCCTGTATTGCCATCTTATCATCTTAATGCTAATACTAGCAACAGTTCTACATACATCATCACTGCAGTCATCAAAGATTCTCCAATAAGTATGACTGTCTCTCGCCAAACATCTCAGTTGTGTGTTCAATATAAGTAGCTGTCATCCTCCCTACTTGCTTGCTTCATCTTTTTACATGGGCTCAATATCATCTTTAAAAAGTGAGTAGTTGCCAAGGATGTGGCTCAATGGTAGAGCTCTTGCCTTGCATACAAAGAGTCTAGTGTTTAATCCCCAGCACCAAAAGAAAAAAAAAAGTGATATATAATCACAGCAAGGCATTAAACTGCTAAACAACTGGTATGGTTGTACAGAACCCAAATGTTATCAAATTTAACATTAGCAAATTTAGTGTAAGTCAAAGATTTGCTTGCCATGTTTTACTTTTACCTTTTTTATAAACCAGAGTATCCATCTGTTCTGTAGAAGATGTTTAATGTAATGATCTGGGTTAGGAATCTTCTGATTTGATTCTGTTTTCTCTTCTGTTAGGTGAAGGATTAGGCATAGGAATGGTTTCTACAGTCACAAGCTTAGAGCCATTTGATCACCTTTAAAGTTTTTTTTATTGTGAGACAGGGTCTCCTTAAGTCACTAAGTTGCCTAGGTTGGGCTCAAACTTGCAATCATCCTGTCTCAGCCTCCCAGAATGTTGGGATTATAGGCAAGTGCCACCACGCCCAGGCTATATTTCTTTTTATTATACTTGAGTTATAATTTCTACTCAAAATAAAATATTAAGGAAACGCTATATTTAAGAAAGAGTCAATCATTACTCCATATCCTTGTACTATGCACTAGTAAAAAAGCAGTGGCCCCTTCTTCAAAGTCCTTACAAACCACTGGAGAATGAAGCAAGCAGTTAATATTCACTATGACACATGAAATGCCCTAGTGCCACAGAAGCAAAGTTCGAAATACAACACATCTTTGAGAGATATGAGAGGGCAGACAAAATGCGACAGGTGAGATCAATGTGGAGAAGAGAAGGAATTTCATTTCTAACTTTGGAGAAGAAAGATTTGAGTTTGTTCGAAGCTGATGTATAGAAGACTGCACAAACAGAGGTGCCAGACATAGGAGGAGAGAGATAACGAAGTCTCTGGGAAGCTTAGGACATTAAAACGTACCACAGTGTTTAGGAATTAAATACCTAGAAAGTGGATTAACCAACTACTTTTTTTTGTTTTGTGTTTATCCAGGAGTCCAACTCAAGGCCTTGTACTTGCAAGGCAGACGATGTGCCACTGAGCTATATTCCCAGCCCCATATTAGTTTTTTTATGGAGACTTATTAAGGCATATATTTTACAAAAGTAATTAGGTTTTAAGCAAATCAGTCATTCAGCTACGGAAGTAATTGGACTACTTGTTTTCCTTCAAATTGTCTAGTAGCCTGACACTTTGAGAATTACTACTGTTCTCCATCAGATCAATCTGGTGGTGCTTAAAAGACAAAAATCTTTAAAATGACCATTAAACTCTCTTAAATCCTACTACCCCATCATTTATTAGTAACTTACCTTAATGTCCCAGTTCACCACTTTGTTTCCTGTTAATCTTCCATGCAAACAATTAGTAGATAAATCAAGGCAGATTGAATTTTTGCAGGCCTAAGAATAAAAGAAAAATAGTAAACAACTAAGTGCAAATATGACAAAATGTAACTTTAACCATATTTGGAAGACTTCCTCATAATTTTAAAAGGTATATGAATATATGTAAGATGCCTATTGTATGAACTTTAGTATTACTATTCTCACCACGTCTCTTTGAAGAACCAGGGACTACATTCCCAGGCAATGTCTCATCAAAAGCAGGTCACTACTGCTTATCATCTAATGGATGAGCTATAGCTAGAACTTCTCATTCACCAGATAGCGTTTACATTTTTGTCTTTTAAACCAGTACATACCAAGAGGTGAGGAAATATATGATGTTTAAGTCTCATTAGTACTTCTCTAAGATCAATTTCATGATACACATAAAATAAGTGATTAAACTGTGAAACAGAAGCCAGGTGTGGTGCTGCACTCCTGGAGTTTCAGCTGCTCTGAAGGCTGAAACACAAGCATCGCAAGCTTGAGCCCAGCTTGGACAGCTTAGGAAGACGCCATCTCAAGATGATAAATGCAAAGTCTGGGGATATGACTTGGGCAGAGTGCCCCTGGGCCTGATCCCCATTACCACAAAGAAAAGAGAAAGGTAAGCGAAAGCATGGGAGGGAAAATACATTGTGATATGAAAACTTCAATTGTAGCCAAAAGACACTTTTCCTTCATGTTGAATAAAAGATATTTCTGGTTTGATTCAGATTAAGAACTTAGTAAACAATTCTAGAAATTATTAAAATAATGTCAATTTCTATTCAAAAGAGCATATAAGACCACAATCTGTAAATTTCCAGGTAACAAAACCACCTTTAATTTAATCCCCAAACAGAAACTTACAATTTTAGCATATATGGTGTGGCTACTGCTTTTCTCTTAAAAGAACTGAAAAAAATTGTTTTAAAAAAGAAAAATATGTATAATATATAAAAATAAATATATGTATTTTATTTTTTTTGAGAGAAGGTCTCACTATGCAGTTCAAGATGGCCCTGGACTCTGTAGCCCAGGCTGGCTTCAACCTCCCAATGATCCTCCTGCCTTAGCCTCCCGAGTACTGGGATTACGGGTGTGCACCACTATACCCGGCAAGAAAAAATATTTAATATATATCA
This sequence comes from Dolichotis patagonum, assembly GCA_004027295.1. Classification (NCBI taxonomy): domain Eukaryota; kingdom Metazoa; phylum Chordata; class Mammalia; order Rodentia; family Caviidae; genus Dolichotis; species Dolichotis patagonum. The sequence goes on from PVJX010007612.1 coordinate 19,816, forward strand.
GTCTCAGTTACTTTAGTTTGGTCACTATGTATCTATGACCTTTACTAACATAATTTCCTGATGGTATTGCTGCCTATGATTTTCTACTTTTCCAATCCAACGTTCTTATTGTAGCCTGAGAACTTTTTCTAAAATGCAAACCTGAACATTCTACTTTCTGTGCAAAACACCTATTATTTAGCCTAGTAAAGTGGTGGTGAGCCTATGGCATGACAGCCATAGCCAACTGTTTGTTATCAGTGAAACATGAAGTTTGATATTGTCTGGTCTTCTCTTGCTCTCTAAACTCATTTCCTACCATCTTTTCCCCTTGCTCACAAATACATCCATGTGCAACCCAGCTTTATACTGTGTCTTTGCAGGTCCTGTTAAGAGTGTATCCTTTTTCGATACTTTTCTATTTTTTCAAATTTTCAATTAATTATTCGTTTGTTTATTTGAGATAGGGTCTCACTGTAGCCCAGGCTGGCTCAAACTTGCAGCCTGCTTCTCTGCCTGCTGAGTGCTGGGATTACAGGCATGTACCACTACACCCAGTTCAATACTGCTTTTTAAAATACAAATAAAATCATCTATCATATTCTAACTCCCTGAAAGAACAAGCCATCCTTTAGCCTGTATATGCATATTTGTCAAATTTTGTATATAATTCTAACACATAAATACTGTACATGGGGTAAGGATATGCATTACATAAACTGAATTATAAACTCAGAATTACCATTCACTAGAATAATGAGACTAGGCAAGTTATTTACATTTACTGAGCATCAGAAAACAAAACTTTAGAAAAATGTATAGATAATGCAATATACCTCTGAGCACTTCAGTGAAGATTAAGTGACACATTTAACAAAGTACTTAATGCACTGTAAGTGTTCAATAAATGATAGCTTAAAAATATGTGCTCAACCTAATACGGTGGTGCACACCTGTAATCCCAGCACTCCAGAGATCGGGGCATCCCAGGAAGGCTGGGATTTTGAGGCCAACATGGGCTACATAAGTGAGTTCAAGGCCAGCCTGAAATACATGGTGAGATTCTGTCTCCAAAAGAAAGCAAGTGCTCATAAAATTGTATTATACTTTTAAAATATATTCATCTCACTTCAAATATTAAGCTTCCTAAACCTAGAGACTTTAACTTATTCATTGTTATGGTTGTATCTAGATGTCCTCCAAAGCCTCTTTTGGTCATAGGTAGGGCTTTTCAGAAGTGCCTGGATCAGGGAGTGTGATGCTACAGTTAAAGGTATGATGCTGGGATTAAGAGGGTATAACTAAATTAGTCCACTGATTTTGGTATAGCATATACCACACACCACAGCACATAGCATACGTAATGAGAAGGCCCACCCTGGGTGTGGGTGGCACCACCCAAAAGGTGGACAACCTGTAAGGGACAAAAAGGAAAGGCAGGCTCTACTGTTGACTGTTTTGTCCTCTCTGGCCTGACTGCCATGGACTGCTTCTCATCTGCCATGCGATCTTGCCCTGGAGCCAATCAACTATAGACTGCACCCTCTACAAACTATGAGCTGAGTTAAACCTTTCCTCCTTTAACTTTGGGTGTTGGGTATTTTGTCATAGCAGTAAGAAAAGTAACTAAGACAGATTTTGTTACCAAGAGTGGGGTTGCTGCTTTGATACTGCAATGGCAAGCAGAAACACCAAAATGACACCCATGATTTGGTTTACATCAATGGGCACTAATCGGGATCATTCATAGAATATCAGATCCTGATCTCTGTGGTCTAGGGCTAACAGGAGATAAACAAGCAGGAAGTATAGAGGCAGAATGGCTTGTCAACTGGGGCTTGGTTTATACAATGTGCATCACAGTGATCAGTGGCTTGTAAGATTCAGGAGCAAGCAGATCTGGAACAGGAACTATTACCTGGGCAACTAACAAACTGAAGTATACTGACTTGGGGTTGGGGCATTTTCTGTTGCAATACAACCTGATCATGTAGTTCAGGAGATGGATTGGAACTGCCTTGAGGAAAGAGTTTGGAAAGGTTTAGAGATACTGGCTAAAGAAGCAGCCCTGGAATGCTTTAAATGTACTTGGTGGGAGATTCTGATTAGAGCTTAAATTGGGTAAGAATATTAACAGAAATACAAACAGTAAATACCAGGTTCAAGAGGTTTCAGTTAGGAGCAAGGACTACATTGGTGTTAGACTCCAGATCATGGGCACTATCCTTTGGCAGAAAATTTGTCTGCTTTTTGCTCATGTCCTTGCCTGACACTGAGAGCAAAGGTGGCTGACTAGTTAATCTTGCAGAATTTCAAACAAGTCCTGCAGAATTTCAAAGATGGCATGGTTACTGTAGTTGGCTTTTAGCCAGATCTATGTTGACCAGAACGAAGCTCTAGTCACAGAGGAGCACAGGAGAACTTGGTAGCTGAGAAAGAGGAGAATAGAAAAATGGCCTGAGGACATCACAAGAACCAGCAGGACTCCAGCTTTTGAGGCCTCAAAATGTCGAAGATGAAAGACCGCTTTGGGACAAAAGCCACAGAGAAGCACATTCCAGAATGGCAGCAGCCTAGGGAATTTGTCCCCATGGGACTGGGACAAATTCAGGTTACCAAGCAATCCAGGCACTTGCCCCCTACCACCAAGAGAGAAGGAAGCCTGGCTGCTGCTCCAGCTGGCAGCAGAGCTTGGTGCCATACACATGATGCTGGTTTTAGATGTATGCAAAATGTAAGATCTGTTTGGTCAGGAAGATTTCCACCCAGACTTCTGAAGGTGCCTGGGAGGCCAGGGAGTGCGCACCTGCAAGGGAAGTCTGTGAGGCTGAGAGCGTGAAGCCAAAGGTAGAGTAGAGTCCCGTGAAGGCTACAGCAGCCAAGAATGCGGATCATCTGAGGAAAACTTCATGAAGAAAACAGCAGGCCCAAAAGAGAAGCCAACATCCACAGTGGTATAGGGGCAGAGCCACCCAAGCCCTGTGCCATTCACATCTTGCCACAGATTGCACCAGATGCTAGACATGAAACTATCGGACTTAGTGTTTACCCTGCTGGGTTTTGGACTTGCTTTGGTCTCATTCCTTTCTATTCCCCTAGCTGTATCATTTGGAATGAGAATGTTTATCTTGTACCCATGAATGTTGCAAGTCTTTAACTTTCTTTTAATTTTTGCATGTGCTTGCAGCTAAGAGCCTGTCTTAAATCTCAGAGGAGACTTTAGACTTTTCAGAGTGCTGAAACTGTTAGGACTTGGGCCTCATTTGCTCATAGGTGGGGCTTTTCAAAGGTGGCTAGGATATGTGATGCTGGGAATAGGGGTGTGGTGAGGAGATTAAGGATGTGATACAGGTATGTGATTACTAACTTAGTCCACTGATTTTGGTATAGTACAGTTCTGAGTGTGGATGATGGGAAGGCACCACTCAAAAAGTCAGTAACCTAAAAGGGATAAAGGGAGTAGCAGGCAGCTGCTGCTGCTGCTGCAAACTGCTTTGCTGTCTCTGGCCCATTTGTCATAGACTATTTCCCTTCTGTCATGCTGCTTTGGAGCCAGCTGACTGTGGACTAAAATAAACCCTCTACAAATTGTGAGCTGAGATAAACTTTTCCTCCTTTAACATTGGGTGCTAGGCATTTTGTCTCAGCAATGAGAAAGAAATTAAGACATTCATCTTTGTGTCCTAAAAGCTTAGCACAAACTTTTAGCAAACCAAAGAAAAATTTTAAACACAAGAATAATTAAATGCTTCCAACCAATGAGGAAAAAACTGAAAAAACAAAACAAAACAAAACAAAACAACCCCTGATGATTACTAAAAAGTCCTCGAAAGCAGCATTTCCCAAACTGGCATTATGTTATAGTAACTGAGTTATTTTTAAAGTCTGTTTTATGCTTAATGAAACAACAGGATTAAAACCAAGTAAAATTGTATCTTTACATTATTTCATTATACATTATAGTAGAAATTTTAAAGTGTAGCATCATCTCCAAGAAGGATATAAAGAATGCACCCATGGCCCAGACGTATTTAACTACACAACTCCTGTGTTATGATGTATCACCATTTTAGTGAAACATTCCTTAAGTAAACTTTTTTATTTATATTTGGTATAGTGGGTTTCTTCAGGGGAAAAGAGGCAACAGCTCATTTTTATATAGTACAGAATTATTTTTTACTTTCAATAGTTAAAAATATTCAACATTAACATTATTGCGTTCCAAGTTACCTTATAAAAAGATGATAACCATAGTGTCAAACACTAGTTGGCCACCAGATGTCTAGAACATGCCACTATATATATATATTATTTAAATTCAAGTATTCCTATCTATACTATATATTGGAGAACAGAAATAAGCACAAGATATAGTTCTTGTTATGAAACAATTTAAGTATGGTTGAACAAATAAGTATATTTTTTGGGGAAAAATTTGTGAGAAACAAGAAAACAAAAATATTTAAAATTTGAGAGACATTAAAACCTACATAATGCATAGATCTTGATTGAACCAACCATTAACTTTTAAAATGCTAAATATTTTGGGAATGTTTGAAAACAGATTATATGCTAAACTATGGATAATTTTCTTAGGTAAGTAAATAATTATATAGAAATTTTTTTAGTTTGACTTTGGAGTTTGACACAGTGTAGTTTAGGCTAGCCTGGAATTCAAGGCAATTCTCCTACCTCAGCCTCCTGAATACTGGGATTATGGAGTGTACCACTCCACCTACCTCTAGAAATATTACAATCTGCTTCACAAATGACTTGAGATAGCTGGGGATGGTGGCACATGCCTATAATCTCAGCACTTGGGAGGCTGAGGCAGGAAAATCACTCAGTCAAGGCCAGTCTGAGCTACATAGTGTGTTCAAGGCCACCCTGTACTACAAAACGAGTTTCTGTCTCAAAAAGTTAAAAACAACAATAACAATAAAAATGACTTGAGATAAAGTCAACAAATAAAATGTTAATAATTGGTGGATTTAGTAAAGAGTAAACAGGATGTTACTATGCTTCTGACTTCCTTCTAGGCTTGAAATTTGTCAAAATAAAAAAAAATCTGAGGAAAATAAATTTGATAAATTCTCAAAAGTAATAAGTAATAGTTAAGCTAGAAAAACTGTTCTACAAAGTACAATCTCAATCAAAGCATTATCTAAATCAATATGATATTAAACAAAATAAAGACAACTGAGATTGTTTTGAACACTTTCATTTCTTTCTCTCTATTCTAATTTATCTTCTTTCCTTCATTCCATTGCTGTCTTCACTTACTTTCACTTTTAGAAGTCCTAAAAGGCAAAATGGCTGACCATGGTAGGAATACAAGAACTTGTTTTTTTCTTGTTTAACATTTTTTTCTGTATCACATTTAAAAAACAAAATGAATTTTGAGTACAACTGTTTCACCTCTCCTCCCAAGAAGAATAGGAATTTAAAAAGTTTCATTTGCTGAAGTTGATTCATTTGTACTAATTGCAACTATAACTATTCAGAGTCATACTATCAGAATGACACAGTGACAGTATTTAAACTTTCATTGAGGAAGTATACCTTAATTTTTGCTGCTTTTCCTCTCCTCTGAATAATGACAAAAGAATTAAAAGAAAAGAATTTAGGTTACAGCATAGTTATAACTAGATGGAAAGTTCACACATTTATTCTGACCTTTGCTGTATAGTGAAGGAGGATGTTACCAGGCAGGTCGGCCATGTCTGACTCTTGACATTTCCAAAGGCTTAAACAATTTGGACCTGAAAAGTATTTATACACATACATATGCATCACAGACTATATACATGGTCTCTTCGGTTCTGTGTCATCACAGCAAATTTTAAACTAAACTGTTTCAAACTACTCAAACAATACAGTTCAAATACACTTGCTAAAATGTACTTTAGTTTTTATATTACCTCCAATTTATTCAAAACATAGAAAAGTTGAGGAACAGAGTAACTTCTATTGCAAAAAGAAACTTTTATGTAGCATTAAAAATTATCAAATGTAACAAAGTATGTATTTTAATTTATCTAATATAAATTCAAATGATTAAGAAAATAACAAAATAATGTGAGTACACATCACAGAGATGGAGTAGATAAAAAGAGAAAATATTCAACTTTACTAAAAATCAAAAAAGTCCAAGTCCAAACAATACTGTATGCGTGACATTACTGACTGTCTCATTGAGGCTGTAATGAGGTTGAGATACTTGTGCTAGTGTTAGAAGTTGAGAATTGGTACACCCTCTCTGGAAACTGATTATTTAACACTGAATTGAGAGCCATTAGTACATTCATACATTTCAAATATTTATCCTGGGAATTTATGATTAAATTCATCAAAATAAACACTCTAAAAAATAGTTCATTGTATTTAACACTAAAGTTTATAATAAATTAAAAATAATAAACCTAAGTAAATCAGTTTCTAAACTCAAAGAAATCTACATCCAGTGAAAATAATCAGTTATGAAGACTGTATAACAATTCTTACTTGACCAGGCATGGTGGCACCTGCCTCTAATCCATATTCCCCCTCAAAAAATTCTTATTTGTAAAAATTATAAGAAAACTGTTAGAAAAAATGTAAACTACATAGCTATGACTACACTAAATGACTTATTACTAATTTGAATTGGGACACAGGTAATTTTCAAGTTATTTTGGTGTGCTTTAAAAAATGGTAAGGTTCTAATATAAACTCTGAAAATCTTCATACTCATTCATCTCAAAACTACCATGCAATCTAAAAGACATGTTGACCAAAAATAAACCAATCTATAGTTAATATAGGCTGGGGATTTAGCTCAGCGGCATAAGCTCCTGCCTTGCAAACACACTGTTGTGAGTTTGATCCCCAGTACCGATTAAAAAAAAAAAAAAGTCCATCTCTATAGTTAATATACAGTATATGATTCTTTTGTTTTGTTTTTGAAACGAGCTCTCGCTATGTAGTTCAGGCTGGCCTTGAACTCACAGCTACCCTTCTGAGTGCTGGAATTACAGGTATGCACTACCATGCTCAGCAATGTACACAGTCTTTTTTTAAATTTGTCCATGAAAGTAATGATGGTACATCTTTAACATTAATTAGGCTATAAAAAAAGTTCAGTCTAGAATTGAGTTTTAAAATCTCATTTGAGTTCCTTGGTACAGGCATAATAAGGTTCCACGGATTTGTACATCAGTCTTAAAGGCTGAACTTCTGAACATACCACTAGAATGTAAATTTGAAAGTAGTTAGGGTACAGTAACAATTTATGTGATTATTTAAAATCACAGTCAAAAGAAAAAGTCAAGGCAAAAGGATGCAGTCTTATCCAACATCTAATTGTACTACCTTCACGAATTATTCAGGTATACAATTGTAAAATGTTAAATTTTGGACCAAGACTCATGATTTGGAATCAATCAACTGATTTCTATGTAGACAGACTTATATTTTGTTTCATCAGTTTATATGCCAAAAATACTGGTAGTGTTAGAAATGAAACTGTTTCCCTAAAATTTGTATGTTAAAGCCATAGTCTTCAGTGTGACTATTTAGAAGCAGGGCCTTTAATTAGATAAATAAAATTAAACGATGTCTTAGGATAGAGTCCTAAACTAAGAGGGCTCCTTACAAGGAAAGAAAGGAGTAATAGCTGTCTCCTTCTGTTTCCATGTGCACAGAGAAAAGAACAGTGAGAACAGAGCAAGCAGGCAGCTAGCTACAATCAGGAAAAGAAGTTTCACTAGAAAACAATCTTAATGGCACTCTGACCTTATACTTCTAGTTTCCAGAACTGTGAGAAAATAAATTTATGCTGTTGAAACTACAGAGTTGGTAGGGCAACTCTGATTGTGGCAACCTAGAAGAATAACACAAGCAGTATAAAGAATGAAATCTGAAGTATTTCCAAAGGCTTGGTTTACTTACGGCAAGAAGAAAAGAAAAGAAAAGAAAAGAAAAGAAAAGAAAAGAAAAGAAAAGAAAAGAGAAAAGAAAAAAGAAAAGAAAAGAAAAGAAAAGAAAAGAAAAGAAAAGAAAAGAAAAGAAAAGGAGGCCCTGAAGATTGCTGCAGCTACTGGTTTCAAACAGGAGCCTAAAGAGAATTCTTTCTGTGGTCTGTTGGCCATTTCAGAACTTTGGAAATGGAATGGTCAAATCATCAGAAAGAAATAGCAGGTGAGTATAGTGGACTTTGGGGGGCATGCAGGGGAGAGACTCTGACAAGTCGGGACCTGCACCATGTGGTTGACTCAGGGTGCCGGGAGAACAAGGAGCTTCTCCCCTCTCTGGGGGGCAGCTGTGATCCTGCCGGCATGCAGGCTGAGAATCAGACATCTCATGTCGTCCTGTCCACCATCCCTTGTTCCCCCTCCCCCTCCCCCCTGCCTAGCAAGTGGGAGCCAGTGAACTACACATCTTGTGAAAAGATTGGCTATGTTATTTAGTATGAGCTCCCCATATGCAAAGATAAGGACAACCATTTGGAAGAAAACAAGAGACAATATGACAGACAGTGAAGATCTCTGGTTGTCTAGCTTTGAAACTTATGCTTTCTTATGTGCCGTTCTGTTCTGTTTTGTTGTGTACTCCCTTTTAAAATAAAATAAAATAAAATAAAGTAAAATAAAGTAAAATAAAGTAAAATAAAGTAAAATAAAATAAAATAAAAAAAGAAAAGAAAAGTAAAAAAAAGAAAAGGTAAGGAAAAGAAAGGAAAGGAGAAAAAGAAGGAAGTGTATGTAGCAAGACTTTCTTCCCTTTTAGCTTCAATTAAAACAAATATACTCTTCAGACAACAGGAAAAAAAACTCTAAATGTAACTGAACAGTGTGACTTGTCATATGCTTACCTGCTAAGTACAACACCTTCACCTGAGTGGGCTGCAGTGCTTCACAGAAGACGATAACAGACCCCAGCTGACCCTCCAGGGATGTGGGGCATCCCCACTCACTGTCTTGGGTTCCAGCTGATATCAATTTAGTAATAGATTTTGATTTTTCAATTGGTCCTCCCCAGGAGGCTGATGACAGAATTCCACCAAATGATGTTCGATGAGGGGTAATGGGAGAAGAGAAAGGTGGATCTGGGATCTGGGATGGTGGGGGAGTGGTGGTTCTCTGCCCAGCAGAACCAATGCAACAGGAAGTAAAAGGCTAAAAAATAGCAAACAAAAATTACAAAATTTTAAATAAATACCTAGAAAATAAATAAGTATCTTTATATTTAAAGTTAAACAGTAGGGAGCTAGGAATGTAGCTGTGTCTCAGCACTGACCTAGCATGCACAAGACCCTTGGTTTGATCCCCAGGAATACTAAATAAATAAGATTAAAAATTAAAAGTAAAGCTGGTGCACGTCTGTAATCACAGCACTGGGGAGGGAGGTTGACATTATAAAGAGAGCTCGAGAACAGCCTGAACTGCACTGCTAGACCCGGTCTCAAAAAAAAACCTAATAAATAAATAAATAAATAAATAAATAATAAAAATAGAAATAAAAGAATGAGACCACAGACAAAATTAAGCAAAATAAAAGTAGATACAATCTTATTTTTATTTTCTCTCTATATATATTTACCATGTTATTTTTAATGATTCCTTTTATAACTTTGTGTGAATTTTTTGTTTTGAATTAGGGGTTTTTTTTTCTTTTGTTTTGAGTCAGGGTCTCATGCTGGCCTTGAAACCATTCTGTACCCCAGGCCGATTTTGAATTCATGGCAATCTTCCTGCCTCAGTCTCCCAAGTGCTGGGATTATAGGTCATGTGCCACAAGGCCTGGCTTAAATTTTGGATTTTTAAATGTGTGTATAAAGTAAAGAAAACTTTAAACAAATTTATTATTATCTAAGAGAAAAACTATTTCTCCACTTAGAATTCTTGAACAAAATTATACATTTATATAGTCATCAAGATGAAAAGCAGTAAAAAAAAACTACTACAATCTTAGGATTTGAGAAATAGTCATTCCATTCCATTATCTTCAGAAAAGACTTCCAAATTATCCCAAAATCTCTGAAAAATCTAATGTTTTTAATAACCTTGATTTTTATTAGCACATGTTTATAGTACATCATAACTATGTTCACTGTGGATTTCATTTTGTTTTTCACTACTGGAAATTGAACCCAGGGCCTTCATACACAGCTATATTCCCAGTCCTTTGAATTCTGAGACAGAGTCTGATAAAGTTGGCACGCTACAGGGCCTGGGCTTGTACCTGTGATCCATCTGCCTCAGCCTCACAGAGTGCTGGGATTACAGGTATGCATTACCACACATGGCCTTAGTATGAAAATTCTACTTTATAGCTAGTCACAATGTGAAATTTGAAATTTCTTCATTTTGTTTCAAATTTTGTGAAAATGGAAGAGTCCATGATAATATCATGTATTTTATATACTTGGAAGACTATTAAATGTTACTTTGATTTATTAATTTATCTTTCCTGTTACATCTTTTTTCCTAAGCCTTCACATTTATTTATTCCTTCAGTTGTTTTTTTATTTTTTATTTTTTGTTTTGTTTTGTTTTTTCATACCAGGGATCAAACTCATGACCTCACACTTGCCAGGCAGGTGCTTATATCACTAGTTAACTCCTTGGCCACGAGTTGTCTTTTTTAAACATGCTATCAAATGTCATCTCATGACAGATTAACCAAAATAAGTTATTAATTTACTGTATCTTAATATATAACACCAAAATAATTTAAATTTGGGAACACATATTTAAAATTTTTTTAAAAAAACCTTTCTATGTTAACCGAAAATGGTCAGGAATTTTCAATTAATTGAGCTTGTGAAGAATAAGTCAGACACACTTACTTCATTCATGGCAGGAAATCGGAGTGGGGCAGAGACCTTTGGCTGTCCATTGTCATAGATAGACACAAAACTCTGACCAAAGGGCCTTTTTCCAGGGATGTGAACAATAGTTATGTTGTGCTGTTGAAAAACATACATGGAAAAAAAAGGCTAACGTCACATTATGTTTTTGGAATGATAAATGTTTACAGAGTATTATTCTATAAGCCATTTGTATGAATAAACCACAGTTGAACACTAATAATGTTTTCAAAATAAACAATTTTTTCTGTATTACCACAAAAGCCTTTTCTAGAAAACTCAGACAAATATCATCTTTTCTGCATTCTCCAAGTCTGTGAATATTCTTTAGAATCCATTATTCTAGTTAGAAAAATTTTATATTTTTAGGGGAAAAAAAAGCAAAGGTACTATTTTAATAACTTCTTATTTTGCAATGAAGCTAAAAGTCCAATCTGTTTTTTAAAAATCTTATAAATTTTTTTTTTTGTACCAAGAATTGAACTCAAAACCTTGTTTTACCAGGCAGGTGCTGAGCCTCTAAGCTATATCCCTGTCTTGTCCCTATTTTAATTTTTAACAGAAAATAATTATTGAATATATGATGGTGATGGCAAACAGTATTAACTTATTTACAAATTTCAATATGAATAGAATTTTAAAGTAAGCATTAATTGACTATCAAAAAGGAAATGAAAACTCCTTACAAACATCCATCAAATTGTATTTGTTTTAAAGGAAAGAAGCAAGAGGTTAAACATGATGCCCTAAAACCTTACCCAGAGGGAATCACAAAAACAGTGATCAGGAAGCATAACCGTTGCATATTCTCTTTTTGTGCATACTGCCACAACCAACATACCTGAATGGGTAATAAAAGCTTCAAAACCTATGCCACTTCCTGTAAAAAAGCTAACAAAAATAAATATTATCAGAACTTCTGAAGTCAGCTGATCAGTTTCATTATCACTGAAACATACAAAAACATGAATGTTTTGATTAACAATGCCCTAGCTTCAATGTTACTGCCATATATCAACCCAACCATGTTTCAAACACAGTTTTAAAGTTCTTTTTGTACATAAGAGTTAACATTATAAGTGGAATTCCATTGGCAAACTATAGCAAAACTATAAATTTTCAGTTTTGCTTTGTTTTGTTTCTTGAGACAGGGTCTTGGTTTGTAGTTCAGGCTGCCTTGAACTCACTAGGTAGCCTGGGCTGGCCTTGAACTTTCAGCAATCCTTCTGGCTCAGCCTCCCGAACACTGGGATTATAGGCATGCACCACCATACCCAGCTTAAATTTTCAAATCTTCAAAATTCATCCAAAAGATTCAGAAAACATACATAAAGGTATTAAAAGTCACCAGATATAATAAAAATTATTATATACTGAAGTTTGGATGTACTTACACATAAATTTTCTAGTCATTCATATAAGATTGGGACAGACATTGTCACTGTAGTTTATTATTCCTTCATTTCTACTTTTACATTATCTTTTTAACTATATTTTACTTTTGTTATTTAAATTTTAATTTCTGAATAGCTGTGTGTAGTACATGTTTACATTCCTTGAGGGAGGTTGGTACACGTACATAACACATTATGTTTGAGAAACAAGTTTCCAAGCTAGTCTTAGGATTTAATCAGCAAAATGTATGACACATAATCATTATGAAAGCAGTAAACTACTTAAAACCAAACTGTGTGCAGCCAAATGATGAAGAAGCTCCAGAAAAACTGTTATACCTTTAAACACTATATGCTTGTAGAGGCTTTTTCCTGTTTAAGAAATCATGACATATAAAGTTAAGACAATAATAATATATATTTCACAATTTGTACTATTACCTGTACAACTGTTTTCTTTTTCCTCCTTTGTTAGCAATGCCAATAGTCAACTGATCCTGATCTAAGCAAAACCAAGCACTGAAAGAAAAGGCAGACCCTGGCCATTTCTGTATAGAAGGCACAGAAATTCCTGCCATACTATGTGATAAATTAAAATACTGCAGCGCACTTTCAAGACTCAGTTTTCGGGCCATTGTTAGGATTGCTCGAGTTACAGGAGGGGTATAAGGGTGAATAACCTTACATTCATCTACTCTTAGCAACCTTAGCAGTCCACGGACTTCTTCAGAGCTCACTGACTGGCTCCCTAAGGAACCGTGAATTGCAATCAAATTCTCAGCACAAGTTCGATGGAGTGAAGAATGGGAATCAAGGGTTTCAATGATTTTAATTCCCATGTTTGCATTGACACAAGTAGTTCGACTCTGCCTATTAATACAACAAATTCTTTTTAGCCAATCAGAGATGAAGATTTGCAGGTCATGAGATTCTAGCTCTGGAAGCCACTGGATAAGAAGCAAGAGAGGCTGGACATTACTAATGCCCAAAATCCCAACTGAAGTGTGGTCGCCCTCTACAGCCTAAAAAAACAACATGAAAGAAAAGAGATTAGTTACCACTTTTGAAATGACAGTACAGTAATGGAACTTCTATAATTTTTAAAAGTTTTAATATTTTTAAATTTTGAGAGGAATTTAATAAAGGTTAAAAACTCACCATATTCATGAGTTCTTTAAGTAGTTCCAGGGGTGGCTGACCCAGAGACTTTAATACTTCAAACATGTGTGTGTAACCAATTCTTTCTTTAAATACTTCCTAAAGGAGAAAATAATACATTGAAGCATAGTTTAAATGACTAAATTTACTGCAATATTAAAATACTGACTATCAACTTAAACTAATTCATATTAAATACAAGATTACAAATTCAGTATTTGTTCTCTTAAATCTCATATTCATCTTAAAAGTAAATCTCATATAACTTCTGGAATACTTATAATCATCTGTCAAACAACAAAATAAATGAAATTAGCAGTAACAGGAATTATTATTTACAGATTACAGCATATGATACTTCCTCTACTTGCTTAATGACTTGTAATTAATAAAGTATTATATAAAGCTAAAACAAAAACCATAAAAAATGAGACTTTATGGCTAAGAACAATGAGACAACAGTCTCAAAGGTGTATTCTTTTTTTTTTTTTGGTACCAGGGATCGAACTCACGACCTTGCACTTGCCGGGCAGGTGCTTAAGCCACTGAGCTAAATCCCCGGCAAATTAACAGTCTCAAAGGATTAGACTTAAGAGGCATTTTAAGTAATGGCAGAAAAAAATCCAAGTACAAAGAATTTTCTCTTTGCTCTTTTTATCTAAATTATCTGCTGCATCAAGTTCATTTTAGGAAGCTTTGTCACATATATTACTAAGCCTGCAGCACTTGAAAGCAATAGAGTAAAATATACACAACCAAGAAGTGTAGAATATATTAAATTAGTCCACTGAAATTATGGCAGAAATATTTGCACTCACTATAAAATCAAAAGACTTAAATAAAACCAGTAATACTGGTTGCCTCAACCCTAGTTGCACATAGGTTAAGGATAGGTAGGAAATCTTTTTTGCAAAAGTTTTTTGTTGCTGTTGTTGTTAACATAACCTTTGAAACTTTAAACTATGAAGGCGGTACACAGTCAATAAGAAATTATCTTTAAAAAAACATGAACACTTTCTTAGCTTTGAATTTCAGAATACATTATAGTCAATCTGTTATAAACCAATTAGTTAGATCTTGGAATGATTTCTTTCTTATAGAAAGCTATTAGTAATTAGAGATTAAAGTCCTATGTTAAATTTTAGAAAGCCCATTCAATAGGAACCTAACTACACAGTAACATTTCTACAGCAAAAACCAATGGAAAATAAGGAAAACAAATGATTGCGCTGCTCAGGGATCAGGGAATAATCAATTCACTTCTAGTACCAGAAAAGTGAAGCATGAAGTACAGTGGGGAAAAAAGAAGATAAAGTGGTAATTATTTCACTAACTTTTACTGAGCATTACCAAGTGCCTGGTATCTTGCTTACGCTTAACTGAGATGGTCTCACTAATCCTGACAACTACTCAGTGAGGTAATTCTCAGCAAAGCTTACAGAAGGACAGTCAGATGCAGTGAAAGAGAAAGAGCAGAAAGCTCTGAGCGTTAGTGCCTACACAAGCAGCAGCAGATGCTGTATAGCTATACAACCTGAAAAATGTCTCACATGATTACATGTGGAAAATGTTCATATCTATAAAATGATTAAATGAAGAGTGATTGTTTTAAGGAAATCTATGAAATAAAAATTCTTTAAATGATCATTTCAATACCAGCGCTTTCTTCCCATTATTCTTTTCCTTTTTGGGGGAAGGGGAGCGCACACATGTGTGGGCAAGCCCTATGCTCCTTTCCCCCGTGTTTTAAAATTTTGAGACAGAGTTTTTAGTAAGTTGCCCAGGATGGCCTAGAACCTGCAGTCTTTCTGCCTAGCTTCCTGAACAGCTGCGAGTACAGGTGTGCACCACCACACCTGGCTATATCCCTTTCTATGGTCAACACTAGACATCTCTGCATCTCTCCTGATTCCCAACCCAGGAATCAATTCTTTTAAATCCTGCAGTGTTCCGGGGCTGGGAGTTTAGCTCAGGGGCATAAGCACCTGACTTGCAAGTGCACAGTCATGAGTTTGATTCCCAGTACCCCCATCCAAAAAATCCTGCAGTGTTTATAAGGGTTGTCTTTAAAATTATCAGCCAACTGTTCTTATTCTACTAAGATAAGCTATTCTGTGAACACTTTAACTTGAGATGTTACTCAGTCATGCATGTTACATACTTTCACATATCACTTTGGGATTTGTGCATCTAAGACATATTAAATTGGTTACATCTAAGACATATTAAAGCTTGGGAATATAAGCTTCACCTTGGCAGCTGGAGATTTGTTCATCACTGCAGTCAAAGCCTTAATGGTCGATACAGCCAAACAATCCAACTGTCCCTGAAATACCTACCAAACCAGGGAGAAGTAAACAAATATAATCAAGATTTTATTCAGTTAGGAAACCTCCGTTCTGAAAACCTGAAAAAGAATACTAACATGCATTCCATTCCTCTTCCAATGAAATGGATTTCTGAAATATTGTAACCTGCAAGAGAAGTTACCTACGTAACAGAAGATAAGCCATATGTGTCAAGAAGGGTAGGGCAACATTCACTCATAACATTAAATATTTTGAGGAAAATAAAATAAAACAAAACACCAAGCTTAACACATGCTTTTCAAAAATAATGGACAATCTCAAGAGGAAGGGAGGGAGGTCTACAACTGGAAATTCTAGTGTGTTTCAATTTTCCTTCAAAAATATTCCTGAACTGTCTAGCTTTTAAATTCTACTAGCATACACAGTATGATAGCTAAAATAACATTGCTTGCTTGGTTTCCAAACTAACAAAACTGAAATGGTATACATATATGCCAATTAATCATTATCCTTATAATGTCAAAATGGTCTCTAATAATTTAAAACACATGAAATGCTTATATATATTTAATTTTTTTAATTTTTAGTTAGATACTGAAAGTTAAATGCGTATCTGATGCATTGTCCATGTGTTTAAAAAGGCAACCTTTGATACCAAAGATTTTAAGAAATAAAAAGTAGCTCCATTTTGTCTATCACTGAGCTTCATCATAAAGAGATGTACCATATTTCAAGTCAGCACACTTACAGCAAAACCCAAACACTAACACCAACAATATTAAAACTGAACATTACTATTACATCAGACTAAGACAATCAGGAGAGCACAGAATGAGGATCAGAAAGCTGTAAAAATAAACAGTCCTGAAAATTGGCTTTCAGGAATATATAATTACAACCTGAAGCTCGTCATTTCACAAACAGGATTTTCCTTTCTACCTCACAAAACAGCCTTGAGTATAAAGGAAACCGTTTAGATCTTTGTGATCTAAGGTCTATCATTCTTGGAAACATTACTCAATCTAGAATCCTGATTTTTGTTATGCTGTTATGCACTTTGTACAAATATTAACCATATTACAGCACATATTAAAACATTCTGTATGCTACATTTCATAAGATCTGTGCTAGATTTTGTCCATGATGAATAAGTCAAAAAGACCTCATTACACCTACCATTTGGAAGTAATATAAATCTCTACTAAACTGCTATGATTATTTTATTAATCTATATAATTAGGCCTTTCAAAGACTAAACATTCAGAGAAATCTAAAACAGTATAGCTCTCTGAACTGGCATTTCACACCCAGAATAGAAAAGGATAGAAGAGGATAAACTTTTTTATACCACAATTCTTTAAACCTAAACGTTAACATAATGCTAAGAAAAGTAAATTCTCTCACAACATGTTAGGCAAGAAAAAGAAAAAAGTATTTTTCTTTTAAAGACAGGATCTGTGTAGCTCAGGTTGGCCTTAATCTCATGATCCTCTTCCCCCGGCCCTTCGAAATCTGGCATTATAGGTGTATACCACCACACCCAACTACACAGCAATTTCTAAGAACTAATTTAATGTATAATGAGAAGCAACATAAACAACATATTTTCTTTTATTATAGCTATATACAGTTGAATTTTTAGAATAGAAAAGCTAAATTTTATGATAAAAAATTCCCTTCCTCCAAGATTTGGTTTGTCCATTAAATTATAGTCATTATGTGTCAATAAAAAGCAAAGAATCAAGATATTAAAAATAAATAATTTATATTCACAAACAAAGCCCTGCAGTCCCAATACACCATAGTGCTTAGAAAAGCCAGCCCCAAAATATGAAGTTACCATCAGGTAGACAGCCTTGACACTGGAATTCCATTCCTGTACTTTGTATCTTCTCTGAATGAATGAATTCCACAAATGGAATGGTACTGACTTTACCAAGAACTAAGATTTCATCCTTTAGATGGAAGCAATGTTTAATTTTTTAAAATAGTGAATATCGGAATTAGATGTTTACATATTTTACGAAATAAGAAAAGTACAGGAATAGTTATTCCCTTTGACTGATTTTGGACTTCAGCTGAAACAAGATGCAGGCTTTGTAGGTACCTGGTCCTCATTCATTTCTGTCAGTAATTTGTTGGCAAGGTCTTTCTCACTCTTGTCTGTCACCTTATTGTTAGCATTTAAAAATAGCTGTTCAAAACAGGGACAAGAATAATGGAGAAAGAACATTACATTGTTACAGGGTACATAAGCAGGGTGAAGCCTAAACGGATTTTCCTGTCTCTTGAAAACAACCCCCACATTCTCCCCCAAAAAGAAAAAGAAAACAAAACTAAGAATCCTTTTGTGAAGTACACCCTTCTGAAAACTGAAGATTATTTGCTTTTTGGACTATGAACTAATTTATTTACTTTTTTTTATTTATTTATTTTTTTTTATCGGTACCGGGGATCGAACTCACGACCACATGCTTGCAAGGCAGGCACTTAATGCCACTGAGCTAAATCCCCAGCCCCCTATGAACTAATTTAGTTTATATACTATTTAATTATTATAGATTTCTCCCTTAGAACTCATACTTACTAAAATAAGGAAAAGCAGCAATAATTAACATTAGTTATTATTCCTAAAGTCTTAAACAATCAGCAAAGAATGTCTCAGAGAAAAGAAGTTGCTACTGAAACAGACTAAAAAAAAAGTAATAAATAACACACTTAAGCAAGTTTGTAAAATGATATTAACCTGACTTTTCAGAAGGTTCTTTCTGGAAACAGTTCTCAGGGTCTTTAAAAGGCTAGCATGTACTCTGACACGGAAGGTCAGCGTGCAACATTTCCCAATTTACTGCCTGCACGTTTTGCTGAAATACTGTTTAAAGATATGCTCCAAAGTCATCAAGCATTGAACTTAATTTACATTAGTTTGTACTCTGGAAAAGGAGACTGGGATAATCTCTGGCACACATGGAGAATATCTTTTTCTGAATGAAAAAGAAATCAAGTAGTTTCAGTACACAAAATTCAGCATCCCAAAAGGCCTTGGCTTCTAGAGAAAGCTAATTGAAATAAAAGTGAAAGGCAGCGAAAGATGTATTAAGAAATATACTAAGAACTCTTAACAAGAGGTTCTTACAGAATTCTGTTATTTCAGAAGTGAGAAAACAATGGTTTGGTTACATGTTAAAATATTTACTATAAAATAAACTGGATTACAGTATGATAGTACATATGTAAAGCTTAATAGAACAATAGCATTTGAAATAAAAGATCCAGATTTGAATCTTGTTTTGCTGTTTCTTGGCTTTGATTTTAAGAAAACTACTCAATTACTTCAAAACTGTTTTCTCAAAAGATAAGTAATCAGACAGCTATAAAATTAAATGATAAAATCTGTTAGTTTTATGCATGCGATATCTAGCATGTAACAGGAACTGAACAAAAGAAAGCTGTTGGTGCCCAATACTGCAAAAAGAAAAATAAATAAAAGCTGTTACTATCAGCAAAGACTCCATATATTGAGGTGCAAGGCAACAGTAATGCTCAGGCAAAGCTGATGAAAGCTGTAGCCATCCTACTTTGTGTAAGCATAATGTGATGCTCATAGAGTGATGAAATCAACTAAAAGATGCATTTTTCAGGAAATATCCTTGTATCATGGAACGATTATCTCAACATGCTAGACAGTTACGACAAATTGTTTTGTAAATACACTTCTTACGTCAGATTCATTGTATTTGACATTCATATACTAAAGAAATAAGTCCATCCTAATATATTTTAGGAGAAACTACACTGTGTCCTAGACATAACCCTATAATGTACAGTTAGCAGATTCTTTATGCATGTGAGGTGGTGACTTGATCACTGAATTTGTCTGTAGAGCTAATAAAGACACACTGCTTTTTTAAGTAACACTAAGAAAGTTCTATAAACACTGCAATTATGACATTCTCATCTCCTTAGGCTTTCTTTCATATAAATAATATTTAGGGGGAGCAAAGAGCATCTTGACTAGTAGAATTTGATAATTTCCCTGGCTTTATACATACCAATATAGTCCTTACAATCTTATGTCATTTTTGCTGTACAGTACAAGGTAAGCAATGAAGTGACACAAATATTTTCAGGGCTATTCCTTCTAACAGTGTGACAAATAGTCAAGAAACAGATATTCTAATCCTTATTCTAGACTACTCTGATAGATTCAACCCAATTTTGACAGGAAGTCCATGAACAGACTATAGTACTTCAAATAGAATGGTAAAAGCTCTATGAAATGGTTTCATTTACAAAGACTCCACAAGAACTGTGAAATAAAAAAACACCACCTTGAAACAGATAAAAATGATACTATAATAAGTAAAAAACCTTTGTTATTATGTACTCTCATGCACTGTTGCTACAAGCACAAAAAATAATAAAGCAAATTGGCACATGTGAAGTATGTATTTTTTGTATCTTTTCCAGATAGTGCTAACTTTTCATACAATGCTTCCTCATTTTAAAAACAATAAAAGTTTGTGCCTTATGACTGGTAATTATAGTAGGAAGTATGTACTCAACAGAATTTGAAAGTCATCTGATAGCAAAAACTAAGTATCAGTCTATAAAGAATTACTAGATGAATAGTAAATGAACTTAATATTGTCTAGACACTAAAATCTTAAACATGAAAATAAAATATCAGAGCCAGCAGCAGCCATGCAGCTCAGGAAGAGAACCAAGAAGCAGCTAAACCCTTCCTGTGAACCAGTGGCAGTCATGGGGTAGGCCAACCCCTTCCTGTGAGCCAGTCATGGCCATGCAACCCAAGAAGAGAAGCAAGAAGCAGCTAACCCTTTCCTGTAAGCCAGCAGCAAGTCATGGGTCAGGACAACCCCTTCCTGTCAGCCAGCAGTGGTCATGGGCTAAGCCAACCCCTTTCTGTGAGCCAGCGGCAGCCACGTGACCCGGGAAGAGAACCAAAAAGAGGCTAATCTCTTCCTGTGAGACAGTGGCAGTCATGGGCTGGGACGACCCTTTCCTTTGAGCCAGTGGTGGCCATGAGACCCAGGAAGAGAACCAAGAAGAAGCCAATCCCTTCCCTTAAGCCAGTGGTAGTCATGGGCCAGGCCAATCCCTTCCTGTGAACTAGCCAGCACACAAGCTGTGAGACAAGAAGTGCTGGAACCGCCAACCCCCAATTGCCAAATCACTGGCTGAGATGATAGTCACTGAAGTAAAAAAAACAACTTAATGCCTTTATTGTTTGATTGTCTTTGCAGCCCTAAAGCCAGTGGTCTAAGCATCTATTTAGAGGACAACAATATGCAATATAGCAGCTACAGGGTATTTTCTTCTGAAGGTTGGTAGTCACTGTTAATTCTCTATTATCTCGTTTTAAAGTCCTGTATCATTTTCATTGTTTTTATTGTTTTGTTTTTGTTTTGTTTGATTTTATTATATCTGATGGCATGGGGAGCTATTTTGAAGACAGTAACATATATTATGGGAGCCACTGTTGATTTCCTATTATCTTGTTTTCAAGTCCTATATCACTTTCATTGTATCATTTTGATTGGTTTTATTCTGTTCTTTTTTGTTTGATTTTATTATGTCTGATGGTATGGACAGCTATTCTGAAGATAACAAGAGGCAACATGGTAGCCATATTATCCTGCTTTGAAGTCCTATATTATTTTCACAGTTTAGTTTTGATTGGCTTTATTGTTTTATTTAGTTTGGTTCTATTCTCTTTAAAATAAAATAAAATAAAATAAAATATTCTACATTAAAATTATATGCAAATATATAAGATGTTAATGTATTAAAAAGACTTTACAACTCAACAATTTGATTTTAAAATGGGCAAAAGACTTAAGATATTTCTCTAAAAAAGATACACAAATATGCCATAGATAAGAAATGTTCATCATCACTAATCATTTGTGAAAAGCAAATCAAAACCACAGTGATAGCACTTCGTATCACAGAGGACAGTAATTATGAAAACAGAAAATATCAAAGTGTTGACGCAGAAACTGGAATCCTCCAAAGTAATTCTGTGAATGAGAATCGCAAATAAGGATTAAATGAAGGAAAACTATAAAATAGGTGCAGCAAGTACAGAAGGACTATCTTCTAATCTAAAACAAATCAAAATGTACAAATCAAAGAATGGCTTGTCTCAGTTACACTTGTTATTAAAGAAGTGGAGAAGCTCTAGTCAAGTGTTGCTTTATGAACTACAGTCAGCTCTGTAAAAAAACAAAAAACAAAAAACTAAGCCTTATTCAATTCTTACTGAACAGATAAGATCACTGTGAGAGAGGTAATAAATTGCTATAATGCAACAGAAGTGGAGAATTTACAGGTGTTTAATTCATACTTATTTCTCCTAAAAATCCTGGTTTCTTCAGTGCTGAGCACTGAATTCAGGGCACTGCATGGTCTCTACCACTAAACCATATCTCCAGCTCCTCTCCTAGCTATCTCTGAGAATGACAACTTAGTGAGAAAACACTCAGACATTCTAAAGGGAAGATACGAGTCATTAAGGCTGAGAATAATGTTTATTCAGGATTCTTTTCTTTTCTTTTCTTTTCTTTTCTTTTCTTTTCTTTTCTTTTCTTTTCTTTTCTTTTTTTGAGACAGGTCTCGCTCTATACTTCAGTTTGGCCCTAAGTTCACTATGTAGCCCAGGCAGGCCTTGAACCTGCAGCAATCCTCCTGCCTCACGAAGTGTCAGGATTACAAGCATAGGCCACCATTCCTGGCAAAATAAGGTACCTTAA
Source organism: Dolichotis patagonum (assembly GCA_004027295.1). Classification (NCBI taxonomy): domain Eukaryota; kingdom Metazoa; phylum Chordata; class Mammalia; order Rodentia; family Caviidae; genus Dolichotis; species Dolichotis patagonum. The sequence goes on from PVJX010007612.1 coordinate 42,281, forward strand.
CAAACATCAATTCAGGGCACTCTAACATGTAAACTAAGCTCTAAAATGAAATTTAGTATTTTGAATAGAATTATCAAAGAAAACCTGATATTCAAAGAAATATGAGTGAAAACTTCAAGTATAAAAATTTGGACAATTTTAAAAGCCAGCTTTAGTACACTGTTTCACTTTTTATGGCAAAAATTTTAATTTCCATGCCAAAAAATGATCCAGGTTGGTGAATGTCTAAACCTAAACCAGTCTGAAAGTGCCTTCCTCCCTCCTAAATTTATAAACTTGGTTTCCACCCACTTATCATTAGTTCTTTCCATCTGCTGGCTTAGCAGTTAATTACATTCAAGCCAAAAACTATTTAAAAAAAAAAAACTAATGTCTATTACAAGTTTTCAAGGACATTGACAAAAAGTTTCAATGGAGTGATAGAGGCAAAAGCCAGACATACTTTAAAATTAACAGAATATAATCTAATCCTTCCTACCTCTCAAAATGTTAAAACTGCACATGTTATCTCATGGGTATGAGTAGACTTTATCAGGCCTAAAAACGGGCAAAGAAATTCTCTCGATTGGGTCACATTTTCATGAGAATTGTCTGACAAACATACAAACTGTACATATGTACAAAGGCCTTTTATTTAGATTTAGAGCACATATTGGTATGGAAGAAGCCATTGCCAATATGAGAAAACATCAAAGACCAACCAAGCAAGAGTTGAAACACCTTGGAACAAAGGCTGAAGAGCAGTCAGGCCAACAGTGTGAGAGCTGGCTTTTGGGGTTTACCTGTTTTCATTCCCGTTTTTCTCTCTCTGCCTACTCTAAAGATGCTCTACAGGCTCTTAGTTTTTAATAACAGTTCCTGTGACAGGGGGATGGTGATTAAATTTTATAAACAAATATTTTCATTGTACATAAAATTCAGATAATCCAGTATTCTCATTCAAATGATTGAAAATACAGCATTTAAAATGTGTAGGAAATACATTTATTTATGGAATTCTTTAAGGAGAAAAAAAATGATGAAAGGGAAAGGTCGCAAGAAATAATGAAAGGGAAAGGTCGCAAGGAGGAGGGGATAAAGGAACTGAAAACAAGATATTTTACATATATGCACCAATTCTCCAATGTGAATACAACTATTTTGTTGATGTTGCTTTATTTATTTATTTATTTATTTATTTATTTCGGTACCAGGGATCAAACTCAGGACCGCACACTTTGCAAGGCAGGCACTTATGCCGCTGAGCTAAATCCCCAGCCCCAATATTGTTTTAAAGAGAATAAAACCAAACAAAATAAAACATAATAGAACCAATCAAAACACTGAACATGATATAAGACTTCAAAACAAAGTAACAGGAAATCAACAATGGTTACCATAAGTGAGTACAACAATTACATATTGTAAACATACAAAAATAAGAAAATGATCATTAAACTGAATAAATAAAAGAGAAGGATGTTAAATTGCCAACTTTTTAACAATGGAGTCTGAATTATTTTTTCTTTATATTTTCTTAAACTTTCCATTCTCAATTTTGCTCATGTGCACTAAATTGTTTATCTTAAATGAAGGTCAGAAGGTGGTATGCTAAACAAGTTACATTTTACCTTTGTGTTTCTACTCCTTATCACGTATTTGATGTAGTTTTCCATAGTCTATTTTCTATATATTGGGTTTTGCTATGAAAATACTGACATACTAAACAAAATAGTCTTACGTTGTACAAAATTCATTTATGAAGATATTAAGGTTTCTTCATGTCTGTACTGACTTTGATAGCTTCTGAACAACTATAAAAGGGAGAAATAGACACTGGAAAAAACTACCAACCATCTTGTTGCTTCAGATATTTTTTTGTGTGTTATATAATATGGTTAGGCTATCAAAAATATATTTATTGGCCGGGTATGGTGGTGCACTCTTGTAATCCCAGCACTCGGGAGGCTGAGGCAGGAGGATCATTGCAAGTTCAAAACCAGCCTGGGCGAGGGCACTGAACCAACCAGTAACAAGCCTGCCGCCCCGGTAAGTGACTGTGGTCTGGCAAGCCGCGGCCACGCCAGGGCGGGGAAATAAGAAGCAACAGCATTTCCTGAGATCCACCCATGTTGGAACTTAGGGCGCCGAGCCAACCAGCAACCAGCCTGCTGCCTACCAGGGCGCAGGCTTAGAATCAAACATACCATATTCCCCCCACCCACTCCCCACACTAATAATAGGGATCCAGGGATCTGGGTATCTCTTGGGAGGTGACCATATGTGGTACAGCAAGTGGGGGGAGTTTCCTTCTACTATCTCTGAAGGCAGATATTTTTATCGCCATTTTGCTTTGTCCTGATTAACGGTGTTGCTCTATTCAATATTCTGTTTTGATGTGTTCTATAATGTTGTGTATTTCTTTTGATTTTACTGTACCTAATAGAAGAACAACTATTTTGAAGATAACGAGATATACAATGGTGCCTATTATTGTTGTCCTGGTGACCTGCTGTGATATTCTGTGCCAATTTCACTATACTGTCTCAATTGGCTTTATTCCATCCTGTTTTGTTGTATATTACTACCTCCAAGTTAATGAAAATTAAATAAAAATAAAACAATAGAACATGAAAAAAAAAACTTCCATTCATTCTCTTGAATGGTTTTATACTATTTTGTTATGTTTGATATTATTGTGTGTAAAGGTATGCTCAACTCTGTCAAAGAAAAGAGACATTATAGTAACTACTGTTGATGTCCTGTTGTCTTGTTGTGAAGTGCTGTATTGCTTGCATTGTTCTGCTCTGATTTGTTCTGTTCTCATTTGTTTTATTCTCTTTAGAATTAAAAAAAAAAAAAAAGACCAGCCTGGGCTACAAAGTGAGCCCAAGGCCAGCCTAAACCACACAGCGGGATCCTGTCTCGAAAAGTCAAAAAATAAAAAAAAATATACATTTATTAATGTGCTTTACTGATTTATTCAGCTTAATGTTGAATCTTAATTTTCTCTCTATGTACATATTTTTGTAAGACAGGGTCTTGGCATGTTGTTCAGGCTGCCTCTGAACCCATTATATAGTCCAGGCTGGCCTTGAAATTAGAGATCCTCCTGCCTCGGCCTCCCAAATGCTGGGATTACAGGCATGTGCCACCACACCTGCCGTGGTAATTTTCTAGTAGAAATATTTTTTTCCATTATGGGAATTATTGTCAGTTTTTACCTGTAAGCAGAAAATTTTGAACTAATACATTTATTATTATATGAGAGAATCAATATATCAGTAATCTTTCTTTTATAGTAAAAATATAGTACTTTAGGGCTGAGGATACAGCTCAGTGGTAGAGCACTTGGCTAGCATGTACAAGGTTCTGGGTTCAATCCCCAGTACCAGGAAAAATTAAAAAACAAAAAAGAAAGAAAGCAAAGAAAAGGAAGGGAAGGGAAAGGAAGGAAAGAAAAAGAGAGGAAAAGGAAAGGGAATGAGAATATTATTACTTCAAAAATTATAGAAAATGCCATGTGACTGACATGGCATCAAATCATTCATTAATTATTATTGAAATTTTGCAAAAACACTACATGTCTGGAAAGAAATCTGGAAATAAACATACAAAGTAATGTCTTGGACACTATATAGAAGAGCAAAAGCCTTGGGTCAAAAAAGAATCTGAAACTTTGACTCAGACACTTGCCTAATCTGTGTAGTCATTATGAATACATGTCTTGTGTCCTCAAATGTAAGCAAGTTACTTATCTGAGTGTCCATCACATAGTAACACTAAATAAACAGTGGTCTTTATTCTGACTGACAGAATTGTAAGGGTTCCCTTTTTTTGGTTTTAGTTCAATAATAACACTTTCTGTAAAAAGCTATGTTTAAAAAAAAAAAGAAACAAAATATGGAATTAAAATTTTCAGCTGGACAATTTAACCTTGATTTCTTTTCAACTCTATCTCGAGCAACACAGCCTACCTGTTGTTCCTCAAATACACTGAAAGTGCTTTCGCTTTAGGAATTTTGGTGTTCTCTCTGCAAAATGCAGGCATGTGCTTTGTGTGGCTCACTCGCGCCTCCAGGTCCCTCTCAGAGGCCCTCTCCCCAGCCTGTACATAACAGTGGTGAGCGGTATCTGGCTCCACCCACGTGTGCTCCAGCAGGGTTTCTTCATGGCATTTAGCACCACTCGATCATGTATATTTTTGTTTTCATCTTGTCTTGCCTCAGCCAAAATGTAAGCTTCTAAAGGGCAGATTTTTAAAGTCAATAGTCTGAACAGTGTCTGCCAAACAGCTGGTATACAAGAAATATTTCTTAAATCAATCTATTTAGGTAGTTTTATTTTTTTATATTTATTTATTTATATTTTATTTTTTGGTTTTTTAAAACACAGTTTCACTATGCAGTTTAGGCTGGCCTTCAACTCACTTTGTAGCTCAGGCTGGCCTCAAACTCATAGCAATCCTCCTGCCTCAGCCTCCCAAGTATGTACCACCACACCCAGCTAGAAATTTTTTCTTATTTGAAGCTATCATTCAGTTAATGGCATACAATTTGAGTTGGAGTGAGAAACACAAACTTCACTGAACAATCCAAATTTTACATCTGATACTTCTTACAATCAGTGATATGCATTTATAGGATAGGTCATTTGAAATCAGGTTTCCAGACTGAAAGAAGACAGCAGTTGCAAGTACATGTTTGTCGAAATTTTTCAAAGATAGTCTTTTTGTTTTTAATCTAAAGAGAGTCTTGATCATCTTAGTCTACTCTGATACAAATACATAGTAGCTAGCCAAGTCAGAAGTAACCAGTGTCTTTAAAGGATATAAAACATATTCCCTTTCATGAGCCAAAATGCAAATCACATAAAGAAATTAGCTTTCAGTTTGACTATTTAAAAATATTTAGATAATTACAAATGATGGGATATTAGTTTCAATCAACATACAGTTAATTACATAATTAAATGCAAACACAAATCATAAAAATTCAGTAATGTGCTCAAATTTAAATGAAAACATGAAACAAAAGCTCCTGAAAATCAAAGACAATAATAATCATTGTCATCATCCTAATAGCAACATACCTTGCAGTTCTGTAGCAGTCGTATGAGATGTTCAAAGCAATTACTGTTAAGAAAAATGGCCTGAAGAACAGGCCTATCTGTGCAGTCCAACATGGCTGTGATGGTATCTAGGAAAGTACAAACAAAACCATCTGTGTTAAAGTCAAAATTTAAGAACTAAATTCAGAAGTTAGACTTTTCAGTTGACAGAACATATATAAATTAACTGGAAAACAACAAGGAGAAATATAAAACCTACAGTTACCACTTGAAAGGAAAAGTGAACATTTTTATACTTCATCATTTAAAATATTTGAATTTGATATATAACTGATACGTATTTCTCAGAGATTTAGTTATTCTTCCATCATAAGGCTCAAGTCTAACCAACTGTGTATCCCTTTACTGATGTACTTTCGTGATCAGAATGGCATTCACATGAACAAGACATGTTTTTATTATTTTTATTCCAGCTACTGGCACCCTCCTTTGCCTCCCCTCTCACCCTGACTCCCTTCTTCATCTCTAAAGTCCACTGCCTAGTTTCCTGTCAACTACTTATTTAGTACTACTTTAAATGTATTATATTGCTTATATATGAGAAAATGTGATTATTCAACTTTCTCAGTCTGGCTTGTTTCGATTAACATGATAGCCTCCAATTTGATTCACTTTTCTGCAAAAAAACAAACCTAATAATACTTCTTTGAGTATGTGTGCACTTGTGTATGTGTGTATAATCATGTTTTTTTCTACATTCACCTCTTGATGGACATCTAGACAGTCTCCAAAGTGCCCCTAGAAGTCTACCCAACTATTCTAAGAGCCCAATGTGCTTTTAAGTAAGTGCAACTCGTTATGTCTGGCAATACAAGCTCAATTATCACTACAAAATTCACATCTGGCCTCTGAAAATAATGACACCATTTTGCTCTCATGTCCACCAAAGGGTTTTCCCTATCTAGAAATCAAAGGACAACCAGCATGGGCAATACCCCAGTTTCTGACAGAAAAGAAGTTCATTTGATAAGGACTCAAACTTACTTATGAAATTCTAATTTAGATTAATTATAAAACACGACATGCTAAACTATAAAGGGAATCTTTCTATTAAAAACATAATGGGTAATTTCAAAGAAAATTTTAGTCTCAGAATGTCTAAACTGATACTATACACATATGAATCTATACATCAAATCATTAACAGTAAGTGAGGGAGAGAGCAAATAATAAAAATTTTCATTTTCTTTTTACTTAACTGAATCTCCTAGTTTAGCTGTAAAGACAATGTTTTACTATCATCAGCCTTTTTTTTTTTTTATTGGTACCAGGGATCAAACTCACAACCACGTGCTTGCAAGGTAGATGCTTATGCCACTGAGCTAAATCCCCAGCCCAAGACAATGTTTTACTTCTACAATAAAGAACCATCAGTGAATAATATTTATTTTTAACAATATAACATAGGAATAAAATAAAAAATCATATACTGGTAAGGGAGCTTGCAGAGCAGAGACAGATTACATGAACACTGTGAAACAAAACAATGAAAGAGAGGAAAAGAGAAAGAATACACTTATGAGCTCTGAGAGAAAAACAGAAACAAAGGCCTTCAAGAGGAAAGACAGATATTGAATTGAGCCATATAGACATGTTATAAAAACATATAAAATTGACTCAATATAAGTAAAAAAGCACTGAAAATTTACTTTTTCCTAGAGTTTTAAAGTCAGAGCTGATTTTCTTTTTAATAGTGGTACTCCGTAGTGTATTACATGTTAGAAAAATCAATTCTGTATTAATTATTTGGAAGTCAAAAAACAAAGCACCTGTTATTACAATTTAAAAATCAACACTTTCCATACATTGGTGCTATTATTTCAAAAGAAAATGGGCAATACAAAAGCAAAAAAAAGACTCAGATGAAACTTACTTACTGAACTTACTTACTTACTGAACACTTACTTAGCATTTTGATCTGTAGAGCTATGAATCGGCTTTCCCACTGTCTGGACCTCCTTTGATTAGGTAAAGCTGAATGATCTGAATTGAGCAATTTGAAATAGTTCTCCAGAATAGTACTGGTTTCCACTTGTCGCTGATCAGAACTGCTAGTGAGAAGTACATGCACCACTTCTGTAAGGCACTTCAGGGTGAGTTCCACCTTCCTAACCACTTCTTCAAGATCTCCATCCTCCCAGGAATCACAATCCGCCAAAACTCGCATAAGAACTTCCATGGTGGCTGGAGAAATTGCTTGCAACGCGTTCCTCTAGAACATTAAAAGCAATAAAAATGCAGTCTAACTGCAGTTCTATGTTTGCAATGAGAAAAAGAATTAGTAAATCTGTAAGGCAATTTTTCTTTTAGTAAGTCAACATATATAAAATTTTAGTGAATAATTTAGTAGATACTGACGGTGTTTTATAAACGTTAAGTCTTCCCTTTCTCACGATGAATGGAAAATGTACTTCCCATCTTCTTTTGCAGCTAAGGGTAACCATGCAACGGTTCTGCTTAATAATACACAGTAGAAGGCGTGGAGAACGCAGCACTCTGCCCGCAGTCCTTCTACCGTCTCCTATCCTGAACACCTTACGGTATTAGTGATAGTAAGTACCACGGAAGGAGCTCAGCACTCAACCTCTCCTGTTCCCTAACAAGGGAACCTGATGTCTCCCTAGACACCCGGCTACCAGAATGAGGATCACATTTCCTACCTCCCCTGGTGCTAAGGGAGCTGAGAAAGCAAGTCTTACCTATTTTTTAAATTTGGATATAACTGACTTCTTTGCAATCCTATCACTCAGATTGGCAAATAAGACTTTTTAAAGACAGCAAATACCAGCTTTTCTCGCTTTTTGTTTTTTTCTGGTACTAGGGTTGAACCCAGGGCCTTCAAAACTGAGCAACAGAGGATGACAGAAATATACGATGAATGTTTAAACTTGCAACAGAAAAAGACACACTGCCATTAATCTCTCTCAAAATACTTCCCCTTGCTTCTAACGCACTTATCTAATCATTCATGCCAGTTTCTGAAGTAGTCTGGGACTACTTAAATGTGTATTTTTTGAGTCATGGTCAGTCTATGTAGTTCAGGCTGGTCTTAAACTCCTGAAGATCCTCTTGCCTCAGCTTCCTCAGTACTGCAGTTATACTGACCTGGGCCACTACACCCAGCTTGTGAAATAATGTTTTAAAATTTAAACACCTTTTTTTTCAAACAAACAAAAGAGGAGAAAGAGAGCAGAAAGGGGAAAGAAAGAGTTATCTAAGCTTGGCCTGAATTTGTGGCTCTCTTGCCTCAGACTCCTGGAGAGCTGGAATTATATGCATGCATCACCATGCCTAGAAAGCATCAGCTTTTCCCTATCTCTTTGGAGATCACTGGCACATTCATTCAGGACTGCCTCAAGTTTTGTGCCTCAAATGCCAGCACAATGCTCAGAACTCCAGAAGCTTTCTTAGAGAGAGAGTGTAAATATAACAGATGGAATTCAGCAGGAGTCCCTGAAGACTCCAGTCACTAGGTTAGCCCTGGACGTTTTCTACTTCTGCAGAGAGTGCAGGAGACTGAACAGTCTTGTATATGCTATGCTCACACTCCACCCCTGAGCTACATTCCAGCCTCACATTTTTTAACTGAGAGAGGAAGGTAAACTAACTTGTTAAGAATTTATTATTAGCTGCTACTTATGGTAAATCATGTATCTACAACTGTGATACACCTGGTTTTTATATGGTAGGTGTTTTGTTGAGTGCTTTAGTCATGTATCATGTCATGTAGTCATCATAATTACCCTGTAAATGTTACTGTTTCCATATTACACACGGAAGTAAAACACATGTAAACACTCTTATCTATGGTTAATTAGTTTCAGATGAATATGAGAGTCACACTCAGTACCAAAGCCCTTGCTCTTAACACAAAACATTAACAGGCTGTATTTTGGGTATACCCAGATTTTTTTTTTTTTTTTTTTGGTACCAGGGATTGAACTCATGACCTTGTGCTTCCTAGGCAGGCACTTATGCCACTGAGCTAAATCCTGGGCCAAATATTTGGTGATTGTTTTGTTTTGTTTTGTTTGGTACTGGAGATGGAACTCATGACCTCACACTTGTCAGATAGGCACTTATGCCACAAAGCTAAATCTCCAGTCCATGTATTCAGAGAGAAAAAGAACAAATATGCCTATAGAAAGCTTAGGCACAATGATGTGCTCAGGAGACTGGACTTCGTTTTTTGAGTTTATCATGAGACGATCATTCCTATGTCTTCAGATATTCAATTCATCTAAATTCCTGAATACTGACCCCACATTCAACAAATGACTTTCTGTGGGGCATATCTGTAATCCCTGCACTCAGAAGGCTGAGGCAGGAGGACTGCTGTGAGTTCAAGGCCAGCCAGGGCTACACAGTAAGTCCAAGGCCAGCCTAAACTACCTATCAAGGCCCTGTCTCAAACAAACAAACAAACAAACAAACAAAAAACTTTGACTTTGGTATAACTGCAGCTATATCCTGACCACAAGGATGTTTGAGTATATCCAGGATATAAAATAAATTAAGCATCTATTATCTACTTAATTTTCATGTTGTTTACATTATAGGCATTTCTTGGGGCGGTACTGACCCTGGGGACTAACAAAAGTGTGTGTCGTTGGTTCAAAGAGAGAATGGGATCCAAACAGAATCATTTCTATTTTCATTCATGCACATCTATCAATTCTTATTCATAATATTGAAGAAATGAAGGAAAAGGAAGACACTGATCCAAAAGAAGAATATAACTGAATTAAGTTTAAACTGGAAAATATGATTCTGGACACACTCTTTCATTGTAAGGAGAACCTTATCTTCCACTGAGGTAAACAGGAGAAGGCCATACAACCCACCCGGAAACCCAGGTGGGGATTCTGGCTTAGCACCAAAAAGGAACAGGATAAGAAAGAAAAGAAAAGAAAAGAAAAGAAAAGAAAAGAAAAGAAAAGAAAAGAGAAAAGACAAGACAAGACAAGACAGAAAGACAGACAGACAGACAGACAGACAGAAAGAAAGAAAGAAATTTAAACTGTGCTCTGGAGGCCACAGATGGTAATAAAAACCAGTCTTTAAAATTTTCAGTGAGTACAAGGGTTAAAAACTATGTGAAGAGAAAATTCAGAAACAAAGATAAAGAAGAAAGGGAAACTGTAGCAGTACCAAGATAGGAAACTCATGATAGTACTTACAAAATAAATATCCAAGAAAGCAGATCTAAATTGGGCACATTTAATTTAAAAGATTAAATATATAAAGTCATGTGCTGTTTACTTGAAAAATGACAATTGCTCTTTCAAATTTTCCTAACAGAACACAAAGTACTAATTAAACTATTACATAAAGAGCAATTTCTTATTGTTATAGGACTAATAGTTCCTTCTGCTTAGGTTTTACACATAAATAACCAAAACACTGATTTTTGGGGTTTTTGTTGGTGTTGGTGCTTTGTTTCTTGACACATAGTTCTTTATAACAAATTGCATTTCTCACCATACAGTTCCAGCTGGCCTTGAACTCCTGCCAATCCTCCTCCCTCAGTCTCCTGCGTGCTGGAATTATAAGCGCATGCCAACCACACCCGGCTTCTCTGGTTTCTTCCCGAACATAGACAAGGGTTTCTCCCTTAAGCCCAGAATGCTAAGGTAATATGTCAAAAGTACTAGCACAATTTTATATCTTTAAATAAAATTTATTTTTTTCTTCAAATAAAATTTAATTAAATTTTGTAAACTAGAATTTTTAGCCAGGCATGGTGGTACACACCTATAACCCTAGAATTTTGGAAGGCTGAGGCAGGATTGTAAATTCAAACACAACCCGAGAAAACTGGTGACTCAGCAAGATCCTGTTTTAAAATACAAAAGTACCAAATGAAAAAACAAAACAAAACAAAAACAAAAAATCAAACAAAAGTGGCCCTGAAGCAAGGCCAACAGATTGCTGTAGCTTCTGGTTTCAAACAGGAGCCTAAAGAGAATTCTTTCTGTGGTCTGATGGCCATTTCAGAACTTTGGAAACGGATGGTCAATTCATCAGAAAGAAATAGCAGGTGAGTATGGCGGACTTTAGGGGGCCTGCAGGGGAGAGACCCTGGCGTGTTGGGACCTGCACCATGCAGTTGACCTGGGGTGCCGGGAGAACAGAGAACTCCTCCCCTCTCTGGGGGGTGGCTGAGAGTGTGGTCGACTTTCGGCAGCCCCAAGGAGAGAGACCCTGGGGCGTTGGGACCTGTACTGTGCGGTTGACTTGTGGTGCCAGGACAACAAGGAACTCTTCCCCTCTCTGGGGGGCAGCTGTGATCCTGCCAGCATGTGGGCTGACAATCAGACATCTCATGTCGTCCTGTCCCCCATCCTGTGTTCCCCCTTTCCCCTCCCCCTGCTTAGCAAGTGGGAGCCAGTGAACTACACATCTTGTGAAAAGATTGGCTATGTTATTTAGTATGAGCTCCCCATATGCAAAGATAAGGACAACCATTTGGAAGAAAACAAGAGACAATAGGACAGATAGTGAAGATCTCTGGTTGTCTAGCTTTGAAATTTATGCTTTCTTATGTCCCGTTCTGTTCTGTTTTGTTGTGTTTAATTTTACTCCCTCTTAAAATAAAATTTAAAAAATTTTAAAACAAACAAACAAAGAGCTGTGGATACAGGTCACTGTAGACCTTGGGCTCAATTTCCAATACCAAGAAACAAAAAGTTTCTAACTTTTAAAGTGAAATTGTAACTGAAACGTGCAATTTGTTATAAAGAATGTAACACGCTAATGTCAAAAAATGTTTTATGTGAAAGAAAAATCAAACTGTTAAAATAGGGAAGAATTTTTAACCTTCTAGTTAAGGTGTCATATGCCTGTAATAGCACTGGGGAGGCTGAGCCAGGAGAACTGTAATTCCAGGTCCTCTTAAGACTACATAGGAAGTTAAGTCAGTCTGGATTACAGAGTCAGACTCTAGCTCAAAAAACACAACAAAAAAGAATTTTCAACCTAACAGAGAGAAAGTAAGGTGAGAGAGCAAGAAAATTCAAGGGAGATACAATCTTAGAAAAAATTGTATCATTTTCACTAATCTTAAACTGAAGTTTGCTTTCACCTTCACATTTACATATGAACAAAGCACATTTGTAGTTTTATCACTGATGTTTATTCTAAACACTAAACCACATTTGTGGTTTTATCACTGATAAATGATACACATTTTCATATATGACAGTTGTTACGATAACCCGTTCTTTCCTTTTTGAAAGGTGGAATTTCACTGTGCTGCCCTGGGCATGCCTCAGACTCTTGGGCTCAAGGGAACCTCCTGCCTCAGTCTCCACAAGCACGACCAGCATGCCCATTCACTGTTGCACTGTCTTATTTATGTGTTATAAAGAGCATATGTTATTATAGCACAAATTTCTTAGGTTAATATTTCAGTATGAGTGGTTCTCTTTGTGACCTTAGCGATCTTACATATTTAAAAACATTCTAGCAACGGGCTTTATCAAACTGCCAAAAGGATATATACACACACTTAGTAATGACAAAAAAGTGCATAAACTCATACACCTTTAGAAAGCAAGCTGCTAGGATTTGACTTCTTTTACAATACTAAAAATTGTGAACTCTATTTATTTATCTAGCAATCTTATTGTCAATGATATTACTTAGGTTTCTTAGAACCAAGATAAAAAGTGAAAAAAAGGATGTTTTAAACAAAATATAAACTTAAAACTATATAGTGCATGAAGTTATAAAAATGAAGAACACATTAAGAAATCCATGGAAAATCTCTGGCATTGTTAAACTATGATTTATATATCAACTATGATTTATGTATCAACTTTCAACACAGTCCTCACCTGCCCACCAGCTACAATGGCTCCGAAGAGATGCAATAAACAACACTTAAGGCTTTCCTTCAGATGTTCACTTTCCTGAAAACATTCTGCAAATACAATGCACAACAAATAAACACAGTTTCTTTCACAACAGGATTAATTTCTAAGGAGTGGGAAAAATTAAAGCATGAAGAACTATCTGGCTAAAATGCTGTCAGTGGCAAAGATGGTAAGCATTTTATCACAGGAAAGAAAAAGAGAAACAATCAGATAGCATTTTGGCATACTGTGATTTCTCATTTAATTCTAATAATATTCCACAGGAGAATATCCTATTTATAAACAAGAAGTTGAAGGATCAGAGGTTAGCACCTTGATTGAAGTAACAGGGTCACTCAGTAACAGAGCTAGACATCAACCCAAACCTAAGATGAAATTGGATTTTGTAGGATTTTTTACTACTATTATTGCCTCTTATTAGTATAAATGACTTTATAGTCAATTATAAAATGAAAGAGTCAGACAAAAATATTTCCTGTGTCTACAACAGGGCCAATATCCTAAATAAAATTCTAGTACCAACAGCCACTTTTCTTTTACCACCATAAATTATCTCATTATTTTAAAAAAGTTACAAATGGACATGACAAACAACAGCAAAAAAATAGACAAAGGAAAAGTCAGTCTCCCCTTGATCTCTTCCTCAGTATACCACTCCCATCTTTGTTTTTTGGGGTTTTCTTTTGTTTTGTTGCGAAAAGGTCTCACTATGTATTTCAGCTTTGAACTCACCATGTAGTCCAGGCTGGCCTTAAACTCGTGGTGATCCTCCTGCCTCAGCCTCCCAAGTGCTGGGATTACAGGTACAGACCACCACGCCTGCCCTATCACTCCCCATCTTGAACAAAAGAAAAAAAGCAAAAGCACATACACAGTTTTCTCTCAGTATCCATGGGTGACTAGTTTCAGGACTCTCCCTCGAAGACACCAAAACCATGAACACTCAAATTCCTCATATAAAATGGTACAGTGTTTGCGAATCACCTGTGCTGCTCCTCCTATGTACTTTTAAATCATCTCTCCGTAGTTTAAATACAATGTAAGTACTACAGAAGCAGTTATTCTGCTGCACTGTTTCAGGGAATGACAAGGAAAAAGTCTGTACATATTCAATGCAAATGCAACACTTTTGCTGATTATTTTAAATCATAATTAATTCAATCTACACATGTGAAACTCATGGATACATAGCTGGCAGGACTGCATCATTTTTAAAATGTAATACATTCTAATATTGTTACATATTAACAGATACTGTCCTGTTTATTTTTATGACCAGAAACAATATACCACTATGGTGATGTACTTTTATTTAACCAGTTCTCTACGGCTTTTCCCTTATTTTGATAACTCTATAAGAAATATAATTTCGTGGCCCTGAAGCAAGGCCAGCAGATTGCTGTAGCTTCTGGTTTCAAACAGGAGCCTAAAGAGAATTCTTTCTGTGGTCTGTTGGCCATTTCAGAACTTTGGAAATAGAATGGTTAATTCATCAGAAAGAAATTAGCAGGTGAGTATGGCAGGCTTTGGGGGGCCTGCAGTGGAGAGACCCTGGGACCTCGAGACTTGTACCACGCGGTTGACTTGGGGTGCCAGGAGAACAAGGAGCTCCTTCCCTCTCTGGGGGGTGGCTATGAGTGTGGCAGACTTTCGGTGGCCCGAAGGAGACAGACCCTGTCGTGTCGGGAACTATACTGTGCGGCTGACTTGGGGTGCCAGGAGAATAAGGAACTCCTCCCCTCTCTGGGGGGCAGCTGTGATCCTGCCAGCATGTGGGCTGAGAATCAGACATCTCATGTCATCCTGTCCCCCATCCTGTGTCTGCCCTCCCCCTCCCCCCTGCTTAGCAAGTGGGAGCCAGTGAACTACACATCTTGTGACAAGATTGGCTATGGTATTTAGTATGAGCTCCCCATATGCAAAGATAAGGACAACCATTTGGAAGTAAACAAGAGACAATAGGACAGATAGTGAAGATCTCTGGTTGTCTAGCTTTGAAACTTATGCTTTCTTATGTCCCGTTCTGTTCTGTTTTGTTGTGTTTAATTTTACTCCCTTTTAAAATAAAATAAAAAACATTAAAAAAAGATAATTTCACATATATTACTTCATACTTAAGTAAGATACAATTACAGAATTACTGCCAGTATCCTATGTAACATTGCCAAAAGAAACAGCTTTAAGGTAAAATGTATTTTTTTTTTACTTTTAAAAGTTTATTTGGAAGAGTAAAAGTGAGGGAGAAACTAGTTGCACAGAGCAGGTTTGGGCTGAGTAAAAGGGAAAAACAAGATAAAAGTACACTGTGAAGGACACAGGGTGGGGCTATTGTGAGGAAAAAAAACACAGCCAAAGTAAAATATATTGCTATATATTTATAATTAAATGAAGTCATCCTATGTCAGAATAACTGGCACTATAAAAACCTAAAACACTGATAAAATTGCTTCTAGAAATCAAGTCAGAAAACAGTGATAGAAAGAAACAGGTAAACAAAGTAGACCCAAGACCACTTCAGATACCTGTTTGGAGATACTGTATTGGCTACTGCACAAAAAGTAGAAATCGAAAGAAAAAAACATGTATATTTGTTGAATTAGGGAACCAGAAATCAATGCTTGGTGGGGCACACACAACTGGAATTTGTGGAGAGGAAGAAGGTAACAGAGAAAAAGTGCTCCAGAAATACGCACAAGACTTACTTTGTGTTTGTGCCTCATTCCTGACACAACAGTGTCACACTGCACAAGATAGATGAAAAACTACAAGGAGGCTAAATAATTTTCATTTTACATAGAGACAGAACAGTATTCTATTCAGCCACAAATGGACTCACAAGGAAGTTAACAGATAACAAGGATATAAAATGTCATGTAATCTTTAATTACAAAATTTCAGGATTATATTAATATTTGACAAAGCATTCAAAAAGTATTATTACAGGATAATAAATGGTCTGTAACACAGAACTTACCACACTGAAATTATATTAGAAAGTAATGAAATAAAGGTACTGTATCTGGAGAACATTTTCATCAGATGGCACCACAAGTTAAGAAAACTCCTCTGTCCCCAATGCTGGAGCCAAAGCAAAGGTAATGAAGGATAAGGCAGTGCTAAAAAGTATTAAAAGTCATGAAAAAAGAAGTCTCCTACTTTTGGTAACCCAAAACAATGCAGCCCTAAAGGCAGCCCAAATAGATTGCAAGAATGCCCCAGAAGAAACAAAATTGATCACTACACCATTGCCAACAACTTCCAACAACTTAATCAGACATGAAAAAAAAAGAGAGCAACATTCTCCTTAAGTTCCTTGTGGAATCAGTGTCAACAAGCATCTGATCAAACAAGTTGTGAAGAACCTCTGCAACTGAAATGGCCAATATCAGCCCTGCTCAGGTCGGATAGGAAAGGAAAATTCTGTTGTGTAGATAGATGACTGTCCACATAAAATTCTAAGGATTTATATAAAAGTTATTACAATTTACAGGTGAATTTATTTAGCAAGGTCATAGGACACAAGATCAATAAAAAAAAATTTTGCACAAAAAATACTTCTATATGCTGTAATAATTGGAAAGTACAATTAAAAACAAATTATTCGGCACCAAGGAAGATGGCTGACCAATAAGCAGCAAAGTAAAAAGCCTCTCTGAGAGAAAGAGCGCAGAAGCTGCAATAAAACATCCTGGAGAAGACCAGATGAAGGAGATAGATACTCTCAACCCAAGAAGAAACTAAAGGGAAAGAAAAAAAAAAGAAAAGAAAAATGTAGACGGAAGGCTATAGCCAGACGCGCTCTCCAGAGCCAGAATCCAAAACTGTGCAGTCCCGGTGAAATTGGGGGTTGGCTGGCGAGCCAGAGGGCCTCGGTGGGAGGGAGCGGTTGCAGGGGGAAGAGGGGGAGCGGAGAACAGCACTGGCTCGGAGATCTGAACCAGCTCTGCTCGTGCTGAGTGCAGGAAACTCAGTCCTCCCATGCGTGTGGGCCATTGGCCAAGAGACATTTTGGAGTCGGGCAGGATAAGCCCAGAACCAGAACTGCAGCGGCTTCAGTTAGCCACTCCTAGCACAGAGCAGACTGGAGAATTGCTTGGACTGAGTCCCATTCCTGTGCGCGATCCAAAAGCCAAGGATGAGGTCTCCTTGCAGTTAACCCTAACCAGCCCCCGTCCATACGGCACACACTAATGTGGTGAAGACTCCCAGTGCTTGTCCAGCTCAGAAGGGAGAGACCTGTTGGAGACTACTACACAGCAGTTCTGAGCAGGATTTAACTAATTGGCTTTCTATGTTTATCTGTGAGTCTGTCCTAGGCCTTGGCCCCTTGCCTGGCGATGGGAGCTGATTCATAGTAAGTGAACCTCTATGAATCACTGGTTCTGGCTGAGGCCTGTAGTGGCCTGTGAGGCCAGCGATACCTCAAAGGGTAAGATAAGCCCACAGCTGCGGACACTTGGCTCCAACCCCAATTAACAAGACAGACATGGCAGCTGCAGAAATCACTCCCACAATCTCAATCCTGCCATAAATTTCAATTTGGAGATAGGACAGTTTTCCTAAATTGGCATAATTTACTACTTGAGAAGTCTTTGAAGGAACTCCCAAGGTCCTGCTCATTTCCCGCACTTTCCTCAGTTTCCCTCCCTTTTGTCCTTGGTCCTAATAAAAATGGGCTGATCCATAGAAGTCCTTGTCGCAGCCCTTGGCGTCTCAAGCTCAACTAAAGGGTTTTGACCCTCCTGGAGCCCTAAAATCATATAATTTGTCACATTTTATTTAAACCTCCACCGTACACTCGTTTGGGAGACCAGGGATCTAGGTCAGGACCCGATAGAGACCAGTCTGCCCCGCCCCTGCTTGTACTTCAGTGGTCATCAGCAGACTGGGGAGACAGCAATCCCTAGACAGCATGCTTCAGAGTAATCGTGGCCAATACAGGAAGTGCCATGGACCACCAATATCCACTGTTCTGGAAGAAACCAGAAACATAACAAAGAAGAAACAAAAGGAAGTCTCCAGCCTCCAACACAAACACTGCTGGCCCAGTAAAAGTAAACACAGAAGAGATTGGGGGTTGCACACCTGCGGTTTTGGTAAAAGCAGCATCTGACATAAAGAATTATCTTCATGACATTATAAAAAAACTCAAAACAGAAATACTAATACATGCAAAGGAAGATATAAGAAAAATAATAAAAGAAATGCTAAGTACCTCTCAAGAAAACACAGATGAAAGAATGGAGGAGCACAGAAAAAGGAGAGAAATCTTCAATGAAGAATAAAAAAAACCAAATACATGAAACAGATTCAAAGAGATTATCAGGAAATTAAAAACTCCATTGAAAGCTGGAAAAACTGCTTGAAAGAAACCAAAGATAAGACTATCAAACCTTGAAGACAGGTTTGCAATGTGTGATCACAAAAGGAAAGATCTCTTAAAAATAACAAGGAACCAGAAAGTAACAATACAAAGGCTAGAAGATGACAAGAGGATTTATAACTTAAGAATATATAATGTGAGTGAAGAAGCAAGGGTAAACACAAATGAAATACAAAGGTTATTTACAGAAATAACTAAAGAAAACTTCCCAAGCATAGGAAAAAGAAATGATATTCAGATGTATGAAGCATACAGAACTCTAGCCACCTACAACCAAAACAGATCTACACCCAGACATATGATAATCAAGATCTCGGAAATTCAACACAAGAATAGAATATTAAAAGCTGTCAGAGAGAAGAAACAGATCACCTACAAAGGAAAACCCATCAGAATCACAACAGATTTCTCCGCACGAACCATCAAATCAAGAAGAGCTAGGAGTTAAGTATTCTAAGCCCTGAAAGAAAATAACCATCAACCCAGATTGATGTACCCTGAAAAACTGTCTCTCAAGATTGATGGAGACAAGTGCGAAGTCATGAGTTTGATCCCCGGTACAAGGAAAAAAAAAAAAGATTGATGGACAAACAGATGCTTCCATGACAAAGAGAAACTGGGGGAAATGGTAACCACTAATCCAACCCTACAAAAAATACTGAAAGACATTCTAGAAAGAGAGGAAAAAAATACTAGGATTTCAGGAACAGTGGCAGAGAGGCCTCAATGAAGGGGGCAGACAGTGGAATGAAGAGGGAAAGTAGACAATCAACGGCAGAAAAATAGCATGGCAGAGATGAGGCAGAGAAGGTTAGCCATAATCGCTAACATGGATGGCCTCGATACACTAATAAAAAGAAACACAGACAGACTGGATCAGGAGATAGGGTCCATCAAGATGCTCTATATAAGAAATATATTTAATCTGAAAGAGGGTTTATGGACTGAAAGTCAAAGATGAGACAATAATGCTCTATGTGACAGGGAACCAGAAAAAAGTGGGGGAGCTTGTCCATCAGCTGCAGATTGGCTGGAAAGACATAACACTTTTATACAATGGAGAACTACTCACCTATAAGGAAGGAAAACCCTGAGGCTCTTGTAAGTAAATGGATACAACTTGAGACCAAGCTCAGGGGTAAAAAGATTCAGAACCACTTAGGTAATAGCATGTTGCCTCCCTAATCTAAAAACTAAAGAAGTTAGTGGGATGCAAAATGTACTATGCACCTTGGGAAAGTAAAAGGGGAGGAATTGTCTAAATAGGGAAGGCAGAGGACGTTGTTAATCTTGTATCATGATTTGAAACCCATATTGCTTTTATTGCTCTGTTTAGTTTGGTTATATTCTGTTCCAGTTTGTCTGCTTATACTAGATTTGAGGGCATAGACAGCTATTCCAAAGATAGGAGGATATACTAGGGTAACCATTTTTAATTTCCTATTAACTTAATCTAAAACCCTGTATTGCTTTCACTGCCTTGCTTTGACTGATTTTATTTGAATCTGTTTTGTTTGATCACTGTCTTGTCTTGACTGATTTTATTCGAATCTGTTGTTTGACAGTATCAAGTCTGAGAGTAAAGGCAGCTACTCTGAAGACAGTAAGATTCACTATGATACCCATTCTGGTTTCACAATTACCCTCTTTTGAAGTCCTATAATGTCAATTTTTTTTTATTGATTTTGTTCCATATTACTATGTTCAATATTATTGTACCTGGTGATATGGACAATTCTATTGAAGATAACAAGAGACATTATGGTAACCATTGTAATTGTGGTTTTAAATCATGTATTATGTCCATCCTTTTATTTTGAATGACCCCATTTTGTTTTTTTGTTTTTCCTCATTTGGTTTTATTCGTTTCAAAATAAAAAAAAATTATTCATGAAGTGAAAAAAACATGAAATACTTCAGAATAAATTCAGAAAACATCTACACAGTTCACACATGCAGGATATAAAGGGTTCTAAATTGGACATAGTGGCATACGCCTACAACTCAAGGATTCAGGAGGCTGAGGCAGGAGGTACCCTCTTGAGTTTAAGACCAGCCTTGGTCACTGAGTTCAATATGCCAGCAGCTAAACTATATACAAAAAGATATTGTCTCAAAAACAAAAAAAGATATAAAGGGTTCTATAAAATACTGTGCTTTTAAACCAAGATAGCTCCAGCTATCTTATATCCATCCAGCAACTTGTTTTCATAACCTCACCAGCAGGACCAAAAAAAAAGTCCCTGGACAGCTGCAAAGATGCTTGCTAAGCAGAAACAATTTAACTGGTCTAAGGCATGGTGAATCTCCAGTACCATGAGGCCAGTTCTGGACATGGTTAATCATGGAAATGTTAATTTGATCACCTAATTAAAGTCAATTTTACTACCGGTGGTAACACAAAGAGGGCACTGCAATTATTTTCACTAAGCAGACAAAACACTAGTTCTGTCTTATTTTATTTCACAGGAAAAGTAAAAGAGAACTAAAGTAAATATGGCAACTTGTTGAGATCAGAAAAATCTGAATACAGAATATAATCAGTGAACATATGCAGTGTTCCTTTTCTATTCTGCAAATTTTTCTGTATTTTAAAGTCAGTCTGATCATTTTTAAGAAAGAAAACCAGGGTCCATACGAGTCACATACATACACAGTGGCCAGCTCTCTTGCAGGTTGTGGGGGCTTTTATCTGAGGTGGGCGCTAGAGATCAAACCCAAAGCCTTGCTCATGCAAAGCATGTGCTCTCCCACAGAGCTACACCTTCAGCCAAGTTTCCTGTTTTCTATAAAAATTCTGAAGTTGTACAGTATGCTACCATAGTAAAATATTCAGCTCACATACACCAAATCAGCTCTTAACAGAAAAACACCAAGTAAAAACAATCACCAAAAAACAAATTATTCCAGTGACATGTTCTTAACCTTTATCTTATAAATTTACAATGGTGACTTAAGGTCAGATTTAGAATAAGAATAAATAATCAGAGTAAAATGAAAATCAAGGTGAAAGTAATTAGTATGGTACTATACTTACGATAAAAGAAAGGAACAAATTCCACAGTGAGAGAAGCTGGTTTATGTTTCTGTCTGCTCTTTTCCACAGAACTAAGGGTTCGTCTATCATTAAAAAAAGACAGTTAATTATAACATGGTCAAGTAGAAATGGTACTATAAAAATAATCATAAAACAAATTTAACACTTTACTTTTAATATACTGAACAATTATCTCCAAGACTGACATAATTCTAAAAAGAATCTAGCAAATAATTTAAATGATCACCAATAAAAGGATTTCTTTTAAATTATAAAGTGTGAAGTTATAGCCAGTTTAATTTCTAAATAACTGGAAATTAGCCCAGCAATGGGGAACCTTTTAGATACAAATGCCAAAACTGCAACCCAAAACCCACTTATTTATTGCAAAGGACCAACACTACAGTTAAACCTGCATAGTGAAGTTTTAGTTTAGAAGAAGCTCACACAATAATATCTTCTGTTAAAAACAACACAGGTGGCTGGAACTTAGGGCGCCGAGCCAACCAGTAAGCA